>JAODUO010000117.1:640000-647500 GCA_025642075.2 Ridgeia piscesae
CTGTTGGTCATTGTGTCACAGAATCGCAGTAACTCAATTGCACCTAACCAGCGCATTAGTTAACGACAATACTGTTTCATGTTTACAACAGATTTAATTATTTCACCAAAGTTTCTCTGATATTTTTATTGACCTTTATTTATAATATACAAGTTTGTTTTGTACGACCTCAGTTTCAGGCAGCACACACACGAACTAACGACGACTTCATAAACGAAGGAATTTAATGATTACTGAAACGACCATCGTAATGTCAGTAGACATGTATTTTAGTCTCTCGTGAAGACCTTGAATACAAAAATAAATGACATTATATCAATCAGTATCATTTCTCCCGAGCTGGCTCATGCGCAAATACCACATCCGGGCGTGCCTCGTTCTCGTGTAGTCGCCATTGCTCCAGACTAGTGCTTGTTTTTGAGACACGGGCACACGAGGACGGAGTCAATGATGTGCATGACGCCGTCCACGTCTTGGCGGATGATCTTTGCCTTCCCGTCAACGGTTATAGGTTCCTCTGCCGCATCCTGTCACAGACTCATCCACTCCCGGGCGTTTGTCTTGGAGCGATAGCGCAGGTCAGACCGAATGCCCGACATGTAGACGGGGCGCTTCGGGATGTGATAGTTGAGAAACTGCAGCGAAGGCAACGCCGAAGTTAGGCCAACAAATGGTACTTTGCAGTTTAGGCCCGCACCTCTAAAATTAATAACACGAAGTAAATTGTTAGGCCTACATACGGGTATTTGCGCTGTTCTCACGACTAAATTGAGTCGGCTAACTCCCACACTTCGCGTAGGAGGATCCGTCAGAGCTAGGTTTGCATGGAAAACAGCATAGGTTTGCGTAGTCTCTCTTAACCGACTTATAGTATGGCCTTTCAAATTGGGCCTAAGAACCAATCAGCGTCTGTACCCTATTGCGGGGTATGGCCGCCGTGGTGGCAACATCAGCAGAGCATAAATCTACCAGGCGGGTTTGAGGGGCTAAAAAGTGCTACCACCCCACGGAGCCTGGGTAATGGACGCTAGGAGGAGGTAGCCTCGGTTACCCAGGCTCCGTGAGGTGGCAGCACTTTTAAGCTCCTCAACTCTGCCTAGGGAAACTCATGCTCCGCATTTGTTAGCCGCCAGGGCGGCCTTACCCAAGATTAGGTTAGAGACGCTGATTAGCTGTCAGGCCAACTATGAAATAAAATTAAAATAACAACATTGAACTTATATTAACACAAAGATAAGTAAAAAATGTACAGTTGTTTATAAAATAAGAATTACGGCAAGATTAACCAGTATCCATGAGGGGGCAGCATTGTTTATCCCCACAAAGGATAACATACAAATTAAATACGGATACCTTTTTATCAAATAAATCTGTATTATAAAATCTATTCAAAATTAAACTTATATTAATACAAAATAAATAGAAATACAAATATGCAGTTGTTTATAAAAATAGAAATTACGGCAGGATTAACCAGTGTCCGTGAGGTGGCAGCATTGTATAGATCACGCGGATAAATATTCAAAAGCCGGGAGTCTCACCAGACTGTGTTCTCGGCGTAGTTCCGCAGCCGACCGACAGTCGGTTAAGCGAGACTAGGAGGGAGGGAGATATGCAGTTGCTCAGCCAATGAAATCATTCACAAGGAGTATAGTCGGCCTCCGGTCATGTGATTTCAGCCATACGTTCTCCGTATTACATGCAATGTTTGGGATATAGATGCAAATATTCGAATATCTATCAACAAAACCGTTTAGCTGCTTGTGCGATTGGGCGGACTGGTGGTTATATTGGGATTCCAATACATTGTTTATCAGTCTTCAGATTGTTCTCACATCTAGTTCGACTCTATCCCCACACTTCGCGTAGGGGATCCGCTACAGCTGGTTTTGCACGGCAAAGAGCCCTGGCTTGCTCACCTTCTAGAATTCCGCCTTCCGAGCCGTGAGTGTGTCTAGGAAGGACTTCGGAAGCGTCTGCAGGGCTCCGAGCTCCAGGCCCGCTCGGAACAATGTTCATTAGTTGAAAGGTAGGCCTACGTACTATCACTGCTTAAAACCTATGTGGTGATTTAGAATGTTGTTTTTATAATTATTCAAGACAAAAATGTATATTATACAGTTACTAATTGGACGTATATATTTGATGCATATCTTGGTGTACAATGTGCTAATAAAAACATTAAATACCTAGCACCCGAAGCGACGTTGGAACGCTGTTAAAGACGCCGGCCAGCGAAGAGTTGGCCAGGGAGTCAGCGCGGGCAAAGCGATAGCCATGCGAGGCGTCGGCAGCATGGACGAAAGACAACAACACCGAGCGGCGACACGCCAGATGATCGTGATGTACGAGTACTGAACTGTGTGCGTCGTACTGTGTACAGAACTGTGTGCGTCGTACTGTGTACAGAACTGTGTGCGTCGTACTGTGTACAGAACTGTGTGCGTCGTACAGTGTACTGAACTGTGTGCGTCGTACTGTGTACAGAACTGGGTGCGTCGTACAGTGTACTGAACTGTGTGCGTCGTACTGTGTACAGAACTGTGTGCGTCGTACTGTGTACTGAACTGTGTGCGTCGTACTGTGTACTGAACTGTGTGCGTCGTACAGTGTACTGAACTGTGTGCGTCGTACTGTGTACAGAACTGTGTGCGTCGTACTGTGTACAGAACTGTGTGCGTCGTACAGTGTACTGAACTGTGTGCGTCGTACTGTGTACAGAACTGTGTGCGTCGTACTGTGTACAGAACTGTGTGCGTCGTACAGTGTACTGAACTGTGTGCGTCGTACTGTGTACAGAACTGTGTGCGTCGTACTGTGTACAGAACTGTGTGCGTCGTACAGTGTACTGAACTGTGTGCGTCGTACTGTGTACAGAACTGTGTGCGTCGTACTGTGTACAGAACTGTGTGTGTCGTACTGTATGCTGAACTGTGTGCGTCGTACTGTATGCTGAACTGTGTGCGTCGTACAGTGTACTGAACTGTGTGCGTCTTATTGTATGCTGAACCGTGTGCGTCGTACTGTATGCTGAATTGAGTGCGTCGTACAGTGCACTGAACTGTGTGCGTCGTACTGTATACTGAACTGTGTGCGTCGTACAGTGCACTGAACTGACGTACCTGAGATGCGGGTCCCGCCGTATGTTCATCCTGCTGGCGGCGCCCGGTAGAAACATCAACTTGTCGACGACGTGAACGACGGACTGTCCGGCCACTTGGTCGGACTGGACGATGCGGGCAGAGTTCACACTGAAACTCTACAAGAGGTCAAACAAGCCTGAGCAGCGAAATTAAACATTAGATTCCGAATATTTATCGAACATGAGATCGACTAACTCTTTTATCTTTTGCGCCTCTGAGCTTCGTTTCCAATGACGTGGGCGCAACAAATTATTGTTATAAAAAGTGATAAAAATAGAAATGGTAGTAGTAGTAGTAATAATAATAGTGGTAGTAGTAGTAATAATAGTAGTAGTAATAGTAGTGGTAGTAGTAGTAGTAATAGTAGTAGTAGTAGTACTAGTAGTAGCTAGTAGTAGTACTAGTAATAGTACTAGTAATAGAGTATATATATATTATTAGTATTATTATTATTAGTAGTAGTAGAGTTAGTAGTAGTAGTAGAGTAGTAGTAGCAGAGCAGCAGAGCAGTAGCAGAGTAGTCAGATAGTAGCAGTAGCAGCAGAGCAGTAGAGGTGCGTAGCAGCTGTAGGTAGCAGTAGCAGTAGAGAGAGTCAGTAGTAGTAGAGTAATAGTAGTAGTAGTAGAAAAGCAGCAGCAGCAGCAGCAGTAGCAGCAGCAGCAGTAGCAGCAGTAGCAGCAGCAGCAGTAATAGTAGAGTCAGCTAGCAGCAGCAGTAGCAGTAACAGCAGCAGCAGCAGCAGCAGAGTAGCAGCAGCAGCAACAGCAGCAGCAGCAGCAGCAGCAGCAGCAGCAGAACAGAGCAGCAGCAGCAGCAAAGAGCAGCAGAGCAGTAGTAATAGAGTAGTAGCTAAAGTAGTAGTAGTAGTGGTGGTAGTAGAGTAGTAGTAGTAGTAGTGGAGAGTAGTAGTGGTAGTAGTAGTAGTAGTAGTAGTAGTAGTAGTAGTAGTAGTAGTAGTAGTAGTAGTAGTAGTGGTAGTAGTACTAGTGGTGGTGGTGGTAGTAGTAGTAGTAGTAGTAGTAGTAGTAGTAGTAGTAGTAGTAGTAGTAGTAGATAGTAGAGTAGTAGTAGTAGTAGTAGTAGTAGTAGTAGTATAGTAGTAGTAGTAGTGGCAGTAGTAGTAGTGGTGGTGGTGGTAGTAGTAGTAGTAGTAGTAGTAGTAGTAGTAGTAGTAGTAGTAGTAGTAGTAGTAGTAGTGGTGGGTGGTAGTAGTACTAAGAGTACAAAACTTCCAATTGCACCTACCATTGAAACCACAAAAACCATCGAATTTCTGAATAAATCCGACCTCTGGACTTTCCAAAGCCATATTTGCACACCTTTTGGGGCCTACCAAGCCAAGCCTCCTCCCCACTTTGAAGCTCTCCAAAAACCTCCATTTAAACATATACACACAGGAATATACAAGCACGCACGCGCTCGCACGCGCACACGGTAGTTCGATAATAGTTACACCGCATAGTTTGCGAACGTACGAGGCCACACATAACAATTCGATCCAGACCAGTGCTGCACTTTGGTGTCGGGCACATTCTGCGTTTTGCAATCAACACGATGGTCTCATACATACCTGATGGTCCCGTAGAGATACGATGGTCCCATACAGGGAGTAACGTGATGCGTCTCCGGCGCCAAGTCACATTTATGCTGCCTATACCCCTTGTATGTACCACCAATGACAGCGCCACTGCAGGAAGACATCCAGCACGTCTGACAAACGTCGTATCTAGGCACTTACTTTGTGCTGTACATTCACATAAAATCTTGACCTTGAGATCTGGGTTGTACGATTTCAAAGACGCCTCTCCCACCAACTCTCACGTACATTTCTTGCCCGATACCACGTGGTACTGCAACACCTTGCTCGACTGGACCTGCAGTATTTGGTGCTGTTCAGGGGTGAGTTCTGCAATTGGTTGAATGTATCACGTGACTAATTGCCTAGCGACGAGATCTGTATAGTGAACAACATGGCTGCCACATGTGTGAAATTCTGGTCAACACATTTACTTGATGATTTTTTGTATGCAAAACTATGGTGCAAAATTGTAACTTTTGTTATGGTTTAAAGTTCAAGGTAAGTTCTTATATAGCGCAGTATCCAATCTTTAGGGTTGCTCAAAGCGCTTTTTACCCTTTACTGTCTGGCAGACCTGTTCAATTGAAGACCATCTCGGCTTCTCTGAGAAGCATTCAGCCGTGCGGAAATTTTGCGAAGACTGCTCGTACACAAATATTCATCACTGTCTGTAGCCAGGTACTCTTTCAAGCAGCTGAGAGTACTGGAGCGTACGGTTTCACACGGCTGAACAGGATTCGAACCCGGTCCTTTTAGTCGAGAGTCCGATGCTCTACCCCTGAGCCACTGCGCTACGACTTAATTAATAGCAACCTTTGTTTATGGCCAATATTAAAGAAAAACCTCCAACATAGTCAAAATTATTCATTATTGGGCCATTCAAATTATGTGTAGTCATTATATCTCACAGTCGTCTATTTGTGTAGATGGATAGATTATGCAAAGTTAAAGGGTGCAGGCTACCCTATGACCTGAAAATAAAACGAGTTGGAAGTGCTGCGCAAACCCGAATAAAATTGGCGGTAAATTCAAAACGACTTAGCTGCACCGTGCTAAATGCGATTTGTATGCAATTTTCAGGGTCTTCTTATTAAAATATTCATCTAACAGCTGGTCAAACTTCCTGAACCTACTCGGAAGATATAATTGTCCGAACATATCGCATATTCACTTATCAAAAGCAAAATTAAATAACTCACCTAAAATGTTACATTTAACAGGGTAGCATTCTCTGTCAACTTGGGTCTCAGAAAAATGTGGTTTCACCGTCATACGATTAACACGAGACTGTTAAAAGGAGTTTCCATGGGACTCCCATCATGAGCAGAAAAAAGCCTAGTGTGTACAAATTGCAACCGACCTACCGACGCGACCCTAGCGGATTTGCAGGTCCCTACCACAGCAGACGAAGATCAGTGATCAAGTCACCATTACATTGTGTCTGACACTGATGGTACAGGACGACCGCTTTCTTGGACACATCTCCACCTCGCTGCGTCTCACCACGGCCCACGGCGGCTTGGCTATTACCTTCTCGGGTTTACTTTTTCTGGTGGTGCTATGTCAGCATCTCCGTCCGTCCGTCCGTCCGTCCGTCCGTCCGTCCGTCCGTCCGTCCGTCCGTCCGTCCGTCCGTCCGTCCGTCCGTCCGTCCGTCCGTCCGTCCGTCCGTCCGTCCGTCCGTCCGTCCGTCCGTCCGTCCGTCCGTCCGTCCGTCCGTCCGTCCGTCCGTCCGTCCGTCCGTCCGTCTGTCCGTCCGTCGTCCGTCCGTCCGTCCGTCCGTCCGTCCGTCCGTCCGTCCGTCCGTCCGTCCGTCCGTCCGTCCGTCCGTCCGTCCGTCCGTCCGTCCGTCCGTCCGTCCGTCCGTCCGTCCGTCCGTCCGTCCGTCCGTCCGTCCGTCCGTCCGTCCGTCCGTCCGTCCGTCCTCCGTCCGTCGTCCGTCCGTCCGTCCGTCCGTCCGTCCGTCGTCCGTCCGTCGTCGTCCGTCCGTCCGTCCGTCCGTCCGTCCGTCCGTCCGTCCGTCCGTCCGTCCGTCCGTCCGTCCGTCCGTCCGTCCGTCCGTCCGTCCTCGTCCGTCCGTCCGTCCGTCCGTCCGTCCGTCCGTCCGTCCGTCCGTCCGTCCGTCCGTCCGTCCGTCCGTCCGTCCTCGTCTGTCCGTCCGTCCGTCCGTCCGTCCGTCCGTCCGTCCGTCCGTCCGTCCGTCCGTCCGTCCGTCCGTCCGTCCGTCCGTCCGTCCGTCCGTCCGTCCGTCCGTCCGTCCGTCCGTCCGTCCGTCCGTCCGTCCGTCCGTCCGTCCGTCCGTCCGTCCGTCCGTCCGTCCGTCCGTCCGTCCGTCCGTCCGTACGTCCGTCCGTCCGTCCGTCAGCGAAGAGTTGGCCAGGGAGTCAGCGCGGGCAAAGCGATAGCCATGCGAGGCGTCGGCAGCATGGACGAAAGACAACAACACCGAGCGGCGACACGCCAGATGATCGTGATGTACGAGTACTGAACTGTGTGCGTCGTACTGTGTACAGAACTGTGTGCGTCGTACTGTGTACAGAACTGTGTGCGTCGTACTCTGTACAGAACTGTGTGCGTCGTACAGTGTACTGAACTGTGTGCGTCGTACTGTGTACAGAACTGGGTGCGTCGTACAGTGTACTGAACTGTGTGCGTCGTACTGTGTACAGAACTGTGTGCGTCGTACTGTGTACTGAACTGTGTGCGTCGTACTGTGTACTGAACTGTGTGCGTCGTACAGTGTACTGGAACTGTGTGCGTCGTACTGTGTACAGAAC
>JAODUO010000118.1:0-45000 GCA_025642075.2 Ridgeia piscesae
TGAAATGTGTATATTGCGAAAAGGTGGTTTGGGTTCTATGTAAATGTCTGCCAAAGTTTGAATAACAGCATTGATTGCCTAAAAGAATCACATCTTCTCAATGAGTAAAAGTAAGTAAAAGTAGTGACAGCTTTGAAAGAGAGAATATTCAGTCGTCTACAATATAGGGTTTCATGTTGATGACTTTGTTGTGTTTGCAGGCTACAGTTTAAACACTACATTGATGAGCTGCGTGCAATACGCCACGGCTCACTGACAGGGATGAAGTTTGAGGATATTGTTAACAGTGTTTCTGCTATCATTGAAGGACATGCTGTAAGTCTTCTGTGGAAATTATGTTTTTAGCTTTCTAGCTACTCTTTCTATATGCTGTTCATTTAATAGTGCCATTACATATTAGTACATAAGTACTACTGTTGGATAAAAGTTCATTCTATAGGTCTGTATGTTTCTAGTCATTCACAGTACTTAGTATCATAGATATACCACAAATGTTACAATACAAGTGTTAAATATTAATGATATGCTGAAGCAGTTTAAATATTAGTGATGTGATTACACACACACACACACACACACACACACACACACACACACACACACACACACACACACACACACACACACACACACACACACACACACACACACACACACACACACACACACACACACACACACACACACACACTCACACACCCCACACACACAGACACACACACACACACACACACACACACACACACACACAAAAACACACACACACACACACACTCACACACACACACACACTCACACACACACACTCACACACACTCACACACACACAGACACAGACACACACACACACACACACACACACACACACACACACACACACACACACAGACACACACACACACTACTCACACACACACACACACACAGACACACACACACACACACACACACACACACACACACACACACACACTCACACACACACCACACACACACACACAAAACACACCACACACACACACACACACACACACACACACACACACACACCAAACAAAATATACACAAGCATGCATACACAAACACACAGATATGTGTGTGTGTGTGTGTGTGTGTGTGTGTGTGTGTGTGTGTGTGTGTGTGTGTGTGTGTGTGTGTGTGTGTGTGTGTGTGTGTGTGTGTGTGTGTGTGTGTGTGTGTGTGTGTGTGTGTGTGTGTGTGTGTGTGTAATCACATCACTAATATTTAAACTGCTTCAGCATATCATTAATATTTAATATATATATATGGAAAAACCCAAAGGGATTGCACTACCATCTATCTATCAGATTCATAGTTCAATGAAAATAATCTTTTAAATGATAGTCAGTATGGTTTTAGAGCTAAGTATTCAACAGAATTTGCTACGCTTGATCTGAAATGGATAAAAATGATGTACCAATTAATGCATTTCTCGACCTTTCACAGGCATTTGACACTACTGACCATAACATTTTACAAAATAAATTAGCATACAATGGCCTAGTTACTTACCACACAGAAAACAATATACACATATACTGAAATTGAACAAGTAAATTAAGACATTTTGCCTCTAACAATCAGTGTCCCACAAGGTTCTGTCCTAGAACCACTATTGTTTATATAAACGATTTTTCATGTTAATTATTTAATTTTGTTATGTATGCTGATGACACTACATTATCTACCTCTTTAAATTCTCTTAGCAAAACCACACTCAATAATAAAAGTACAGAAACCATAATAAATGAAGAACTATAAAATTAATGAATGGCTAAATATAAATAAGTGGCATACTAAACAGATTAAAATATGTATTACCATTAGACATAAAAGCGTTATTATATAACACCTTAATATTATCACATATAAATTATTGTATTATGATTTGGGGATATCAAAGAAATAGAATTACAAGCATCCAAAAAAGGTTGTGCGAATAATAACCTTAAATACATATAACTCACATAGGGAACCACTTAAAAAATTAAACTACTGAAAGTAGAAGATATATTAAAGTTACAGGAATCAAATTTTATTTCAAATATATTCACAAACAATTACCTCCATATTTACTAAACTGGTGAATTATACCAAGTATTATTCTAATTTTTTTTGTAACACTATTATTACTATAAGTACACACATTTGTATGTATTATTGGTCTATTGTATAGGCTAATACTAGTATGTGAACATGAAATAATGTGTGTATGTATGATTGTATAAATGTACTAACAAAATTGGTGTACTTTCAACAAATCTTGTACCTACTTGGGGTCAATAAATATTATGATTATGGTTTACCATTAACTCAGTAATGCAGTTACCGTGCAATTATTGTCATTCTAGGAAGGTCCAAAATTATTTCTGTAGCATTGAAATGTAGGAATTCATTTCTCTCATTACAACCACTTCACCATTGAATGTTCAAAACAGTGCATGATGACAAGGTTCTGCTTCTTTATGTAGGTAGATAAAACTTTGTGTATAACTTGGGATTACAACATGGTTTGTTTTAATCATGCCTAGTTAACCCCATATGTTTTTACCTGCTTGTGCCTTTGTTTTTAGCCAAATATTGGTGTGAAACGTGCGAGTCCACTCGAGACGTTTACTTTACCTCCAAGTTCTCGCAGTGACACGTCATCTCCGGGATTCTTTGAGGAGGAGGAAGATCCATGTATTATTTGCCACGATGAACTTGACACTGGACGGATCTTCAAACTCGGATGTAGTCATCGTTTCCATAAGACAGTGAGTAATGTAATAACTGTGTTTTTCAAGAACAAAATTCTAAAAAAACTAATAACTTTTTGGGTTGAAAGACCAACACCCTTATGGCATTGCCCTGGATCCGCCATCCGCCATTAGCTACCTCAGAAACCATTCAGGATCTTTTTATCAAATTTTTCATAGATATATCTTAGGGTACTGCAACTATGCACAAGAAATATTTATTTGATTGAATCACTCTAAGGGCCTCGAAATTGGTACGTTTTCATATTTTTCAAAACTCTTCAGTAAATCTTTCTCTGATTTCGCATAGACATTTCAGGTGGTAGTGTCGCAATACACACAAACCTGTATTTGACTGAATCTTTCTGAGGGCCTGTAAGGCCCAAGAAATGCTACATTTTCCTATTTCTCTTCTGCTGTAAGCCTTCTGCAGTAGCCAAAGGCACTGACTGAAAATTGTGTACTTTCCCTTTCTCTCTGATCACTGGTCTGACTGGCCTACTGTTGGACAGCCTCTTCTCGCTGCCCGGGTCAACATAATTCCTCCATGCAGGCTGTGACTAATGCATTATGGGAATCCCTGCTGTACTGGTAGAACTTGAGAAACTTGAAAATAGCAATAGACAATAACTGTCATGCAATTGAAAGGTACACTTTAGGGTTAAAATAATGTAGGTGTAACATAATATATAAAATAACTTACTTATGCTCAGAAAGGTTTAGAGATCTGTAACTACGATTCACCGAAACCATTCGATTCCAAATGTAAAACACGATATTGTCCAAAGGAATCCAGGGCCTCATGTCCCAAAATTATTCTGACTTTTTCAAAGCCAAACAGCACATCGCTATAATATTTAATCTGTTTTATGGCCAAACAGCACATCGTTAATATGATACTACCGTAACTAGTAGCCAGGTGTGTTAGGGTGGTGTGTTGTGTTTGCAGTGTATTGACCAGTGGCTGCAGAACCACAACACCTGTCCCACCTGTCGGGAACCCATCGCCCTCAAGACTACAAAGCAGAAGTAAACAGACGCATCCCGTGGCTGTCTGGTTTGTCACGGTTACAAGCAGTTGTTACCTCTCGGGTATCTGACACTCGTGTCAAGTGTCAGTCACTTCTCTCTGGTGTCAGGCTGTCCTGTCAGGTGTCCGTCATTTATGTCGGATGTTGGTCACTCCTTTCGAACATTGGTCATTCTTATTGGCCGTCAGTCACTTATCTTGTCACTCTGTCAATCCACAATTAGATAAATCTGTTGCACTGTACATGTGAATGTCTTTGATACGTATACATTCTAATTAAGGTGTGGTAACTTGTTTGGCCTACAAGCCAGTCTCCTTTAATTGACATAAGCGATGGTGATAGTTGGTATCTGTAATTGTTCTTCGTATAACTCCACCTTTTATTAGAACATGTCAACGTGATGTGCGGGTCGTGGTGTGTACCCCTGTACATACACTCTGTAGTCATATGTTAAATGTTTCGAAGTGTACGGTGTGGGTTATATATTCTAGCAAATGTAGACATGCATCAAAACACACAATCCCTTTATACATTGTGCCATTATATGTAGCAGCCAACCAAAACCTCAGTAGTTATGAGCGGATTACAAAGACACATAAAGGTACTGTTTTATCTACCATGTTTGTTCATTGGGTTTGATTGTTTCAGTGCTAGTGTTAACAATGTAACTGGGGTGTGTTCTTATTAGGTCAGTGTATGATATAATCCTCTGGGATATTGTCTACATGTCCACACACTCTATCGCATATCTGGTGGCATAATGCTGCAGTTTGGATATTTCAGACAGATATCTCAACTCTGACTAGACATGGGCTCACATAATGAACCGTAAATGTACAAACTGTTCATCGTAATTATATTAAAGTGTACATTATCTGAACCAGATAGGAATTGTCTATAATTATATTGATGTACAAATCATTGTTGCATGACTAATTGAAACTAATTAGTATATAATTTACATGTAAAAAATCCAAGATGGCCAACAATAAATATGAATGTTTTACTTTGATTCCTCCACAATTATAAGCAATTACCTTATCAGTTACTATATCATTGTAAGATATAAGCTATCTTTTATGAGTAACATGAAAATTACATTCATACATCAGTTGTGTTTCTACATTATGTCACTAGGGTTGATCCTGTCTTTCTCAAACCACGATTGAAATGGTACATTGAGCAAATATCACCGCCATCATAAGTACTATGTGGAATATAGCTCATGCAAATACGAAACTAAATGATATTGTTTGAATCAGAATAAATTAGCCTACACTGTGGCATCAAAATTACTGTCTTGTAACTACAAAAATATTACTGAAATAAACAGAATGTCATTTATGTAAAAAATCAGTTTCATTTTATGGCTAATGCACAATTATTTGACAGCTCAGAATAGACAAAAGTACCACCGATGTCAACCATGGCTGTCAACATCACTGCCGCTTTTCACATTTTCATCTGAATCGTAGGACATATTAACGAAACTAAAAATTTTGCACATTATCATCGATACCACGAATAGTGAAAAACGTATAATCAATTGCTGATTTTATTTTGCTAGAAAATACCATTTTGGTACTTGGGTGTCAAATTGTCTGCAAATCTCCTGTCTATATTCAGGTATAAATTGATGGAGTTACTGCAAATAAACTAGTGACATCTAGTGATTATTGTGCCCACTAGTATAAACTCGGAAAGATCAGGGTTCAAGGTCCATGAGGTTAAGTTGTGTATCGATCATGAATCCATCTCAGTAGTTGAAAATTTATCTTTGACGATGTCCGTAGCAATGAATGAATATCATTACATTGCTGCTGGTAGATACCGCTTGTTCTGGTCACTGATATTGTATCTACCAAGTCTGGTCATATCAGTCACATTGTGGACTGTGACGAATAGGTTATACCTGCACAGTTTTAGCACTGGGTGAACAACCATGTTACAGTAACAGAATCACGTGTCCAATTGTACATCACAAGGTCCCAAAAGTTACCCCTCGTGTTGACTCTCTTGGTGGTTGGTGTGTTTTGTAATGAATGTGCTGGAATAGTTGTATACTATTGTGTTGTCAGATTGTTTGAAATAATCTACAAATGCCACTGTGGAAAGAGACAAACAGTTCATATCATGTCTGTCTTACATTACATCATCATGTGATTACACTGAATAATTACATTGCTGGAAAGTTTTAAAATGTTAAATTTGCAGGTTACTATTTTATATCGATTACCGGGGGTAGCTGACTGTATAAATGATTGCTAATTTAGTAACATTGCCTGTTATAATGTGTTTAAATCCAGAGCATAAGAATGGCACTGTGTTGCACTGTGTGGGTTATTCTTTCACAGAATATTTAAAAAATTGTCAGTTGCCCTTATTATAGGTTAGAACATGTTACAAAATATTTACAGTTTGACTACTGAATGCCATAGCTATTGTTACATTATACACGATATAGCACATTAATCGTTACTCATTGGTATAAGATGCACTGGCCATAATTTAGAAACAACTTTGCACAACATTTCCAACATAACTGTCTTTAATGGGGCTGAATTGCCCAAACATTGGAACATACCATTTACAGGATATGTCATACGTGAGCACGATTGGTTGAGCATCGAGTCACGTTGTCTTTTTAATAAGTTTTCATACTTTTGTGCTGGTCATCGCGATTATTCTCGAGCCACATTTGATTTGGTTTTGACTCGCTCCTAATCTATCTAATCAATGGAATGTTTAAAATTTCCAGCGTAGCTTCATTAGTAGACATTTCTATGCGAAAACAAGAATATAGGTGGCTTCGTGCTCATGAAATCATGGTCACATATCCTGTAAATGGTATGCCGTAGTCTTATTTTGGTTGCTCAAGCATTTCAGCCTTACTTTAAGAGCAGTGACCAGCATTGGTGGAAACAGAACACACTGACTCGGTGCCCTCAACATTCAGCATGTTCCAAAGCCTGTCAATTATGTATGTACGCATGTAGCTTTTATTTGCATTGCTTTTTGAATTAAACGTGTGTACGTTGTTTTAAGGCGTGTGCCAAAAATGTTGTTGAGAAACGGTTTCTTAAATATGCGTGGCAATTGTTTCTGTGTAACACTATCAGTAAACATAAATTTGTTAAAGCAAACGTGTATGTTTCTGTCTGGAATTCTCCAGCATAGTAATGTATAACAAGATATTTGCTGCATTGAATGTGGACAAAAATAAATATCAATGCCATGGGTGCTGCGGTCAATTTGCCCCACTTCAGCGATATTGCCAATAAAACTTGTTTTGAAGTTGGATGTACTGTTTATTATTTGAACATGCACGGGGGGCTGTAACATTCAAATTGCTAACATAGCAGCGGACTTGTTAATTAACTAAGCATAATTTGACACGTCACGCCACGTGGTATACACAAATAATAATTAATGATAACTTTTATTGAACCTAAAAATGGCTAAATCCTCCACCAAGGCCAAGTTCACACTCGGAGGTGCATCGATACAAAAAGGTTAATCGATCTCAGAGTAGAAAAAAACAATTCCAGTTGTCAACAGATTGATTGCTATAACAGGGAACTATGCATCGATCTTAGGCTATGGTGGATAGCCATTTTTTTTTTTTTTATTAAATGATGGAGTTTTGTTTTTAAAGATTTTCGGAAGCGTACAGAGCACGCATATTATAAACACAGTTCCGACCTGGGGCTCTTCAACACACTGATGGGATCAAAACTTAAAACAGATGCCGTACTGAACAATCAATCAATTATATGTTTATTTTCTAACACCGAACATAATACATAAGTTAATTTAGACGTGCGAGATCTGTGCGCGTTTGGTAAAAATGGCGTTTTTGGCAAAAGAACGAATGGTATACTACAAGTGTACCCGTTAAAACCCGCGTGTTGCTAGGAAGTGACGTAACTGTATCATGGCGCCTTTGCCACGTAAATTACGTCTTTCTGGAATAACCCGGAATATATGACAGCAATAGAGAGCAAAGACAAACATGCTAGGCACTTGGAACGCTGTGAGTTGATATCTTATAATTCTTATTCAAGGTTACTTGGGTCTTATACTTAGGCAGTACCATAATCTTCAATCTATAGTCCTAGAACACAACAAGTTGTGCTCTATTGAAGATTAGACGTAGTTAGGTTTTTGTTGTTGAACACCAAAAACCTAACTATATACGTCTACAGCTAGGTCCAGCAACGTTAGCCGTTATTTCCATAGGGCTTATAAGTATTGCGCTATAGAAGATGACGCTCACACCGACATTCGGACGGTGAATGCGATGTTCCGGCGGAGGTGCATGTTTTGGAGACCTTCATATTCAAGTAATGCGTTTTAGCAACGATCGACGGGTGCAGTTAGAGGTTTTGTGCCTCCCCCAATCTACCCTTTCCGTGACTGTCCCTGCATATGCATTGTTCCCGGAGTTCCATTAACAGACGTTCTAGGGATTCTTTCTGGTTCTTTTACTCTGGCCTCTGCGATGTCACCTCTTCCATAACTGCCAAGACCCAAGTGTCTGGTGCAGTTACCTTCTCCTTGCTCACAGTCAGGGCCTACACACACGCATTTGCTGTCGAACAGTTGATATTATCGTCATTAGATTTCATCGCCCGTTTCTGGCAAAAAAGGTTACTTTCTTCCTAATATTTTGCAAACAGTAGGAGACCACGCCTTGGGATACCATGCCACTTGGGTTGTAGATATGTGGGTGTTGACCAACGCGGCAGCTCGAGTCACTTCCACGACAAGAGGACGTCTCATGCTCACTGACTGAGATTAAGTTAGACATAGGGTTGCCACCTTCACGGACAAATAATAGACGGGTACACATCCCCTTCATTATTAAGTTCACACAGAACGCAATATGTATCTCTTAATTACACGAGGAATCGGTATTTTATGGGACGACTGGCAACCCTAGTTAGACTATAATATACCATATGATAGGATATATTTTATCGGACAGGTGGCAACCCTAGTTAGTAGTTAGACTGTAATATATCATATCATGGTAGGATTATTATTATACGCTCAAGCTGATTTTGGTGCATTGACCCATTGTAAATAACGCGTCTCATCCCAGGTGCAGTCGCCTCTTTATATACGTTCATTCGCTTCCTTGACTAATGACCTCTGATATACCAACTGGCGATATATTAAAACAAAACACCAAGGTAGTTATTTCGACTTAATTGATTACCAAATCACCATACCAGGGTCAGGGAAGTCACCTATTTGTTTTTTAAACCTGTCGGAGAAATTCGGAAACGGCTGAATGGATTCCGACTCGCCAGATGGCACCACTGTGAACTAATTTCTAACCAACGGCAATGACAACTGATGCGTTAGGTTTGTTGCTCTACGGGTGGTAGGCGAGTGCTGCTTACTTGGATTAAGTTACGCCTGAGATCACGTATCTTCTCTGTAGCGGCGTCATGTGATCGCGGAGTGTTTGCACTCATTTCACCTATGGCGGTACAGTGTTGTTTGTCGTGGAGCCAATGAGGTAGAAGTGATATTTGACAGCGCCAGTCTAATCACAAATGCCCACACAGAGCCTGTAATGAGGTGTATTGCTCACACAGTGCCTGTAATGAGGTGTATTGCTCACACAGTGCCTGTAATGAGGTGTATTGCCTACACAGTGCCTGTAATGAGGAGTATTGTCTACACAGTGCCTGTAATTATGTGTATTGCCCACACAGTGCCTGTAATGAGGTGTATTGCCTACACAGTGCCTGTAATGATGTATATTGCCCACACAGTGCCTGTAATGAGGTGTATTGGTCACACAGTGCCTGTAATGAGGTGTATTGCCCACACAGTGCCTATAATGAGGTGTATTGCTCACACAGTGCCTGTAATAAGGTGTATTGCCCACACAGTGCCTGTAATAAGGTGTATTGCCCACACAGTGCCTGTAATAAGGTGTATTGCCCACACAGTGCCTGTAATGAGGTGTATTGCTCACACAGAGCCTGTTATGAGGTGTATTGCTCACACACTGCCTGTAATAAGGTGTATTGCTCACACAGTGCCTGTAATAAGGTGTATTGCCCACACAGTGCCTGTAATAAGGTGTATTGCCCACACAGTGCCTGTAATAAGGTGTATTGCTCACACAGTGCCTGTAATAAGGTGTATTGCTCACACAGTGCCTATAATGGGGTGTATTGCCCACACAGTGCCTGTAATAAGGTATATTGCCTACACAGTGCCTGAGAAAAAAGGTGTATTGCTCACACAGTGCCTATAATAAGGTGCATTTCCCATGCAATCCCAGAGAAATTAAGCTGTATTGCCCACACAGTGCCTGTAATAAGGTGTATTGCCCACACAGTGCATGTAATAAGAGATACTGCCCACACAGTGCACGTAATAAACGAAACGTATACAAAATAATTGTTATTTAAGTATTAGCCCAACAATATTTAGGAACGGTGGTGTATTTTGTGGTGCAATTAAACTAATTGTTTGGAGAACATGTTTTTTCAAGCATCATATAGTACAATGCAATTGAATGTTTCTGAAGAGCCACAAGGTGGCGATTTTATTTGCCTCGGAGGATGTGCAAATGGAGGTGTTTGGAAGCTCATATGCCCAGATGTTCACCACTTTTTGACGTCATTGATAATATATTCGTAAACACGGTCTTTGCTGAGGCTGGCGACGCAAATCGTAGAGTGCAAAGGGTCAGGAGTAGAGCTTCGGACTCTCGACTAAGAGAACCCGGGTTCGAATCATGCGCGATGGGGTAATTTGTTTCACGCTACGTTGCTCCAGTTCACTCAGGTATATGAATAAGTATCTGGCTATAGACAGTAAAGGATATTTGTACGAAACAGCCTTCGCGTATTAATTTCAGCGTGGCTGAGAGCTTACTAGAGAAGTTGAGATGGTGTTTTATTGAACAGGTATGCCAGGGAAGTAAAGTGTAAAGCGTTTTGAGCAGACCTGAGGACTGAATACTGCGCTTTATAAGAACTTACCTTAACCTTTAATCACAAATTCCAGTAATGTGGATGGGACCAAAGTGATTTCAGAATAAAGAGGTCCCGACGAAGGGTAAATAGTTCAGGAAACATCCTACTAGTAAAGGTCACCATTGGATCTTGAGAATAAATAATCCCAGGTAACGAACAGATATGGTCGTTTGAAGATATATGAATGCTGCTGCAGTGAAATGGTGCGAGTCGTATGTGCAGAGTTATTATAGGTAACTATGTTTACCTCGTCTGTCTGGCATACTTTCTGTTCGTATTGAACACACCACGTGGGCCTAGTAATGTTCACATGACCACGTACAACTTCCGATTGGCAGCGTTCGATATTACAGCTTCCATAAGACGAAGAAACCATTTCGAATCACAGTTAAGGCACACGTACGTTGTCACATACTTCGCACGGCCGCTCTTTATTCTCTCCAGTCAGTCGCTTATGTACGCACATTCTCAAAATACCTTCAATACTGCGTAGCATTGGTCGATAGACAATACATATCGCGAGGTAAATAGTAAAATGTGTTAATGGAAATTGACAATTGACGTTAGTAATCATTGTCCCGCCTACACATGCACACATATAAACGCGCGCGCAAACATACCCGCGCGCGATTTCCCTAAACCCCAAAGAACCCAATTAGCAAACCTATCGCTGTGTTTTACTGTGTCCCCATACACGCTGCTCGTCCCAATGATGTATCGAGTCTAGTTCTCGTGATTACACAGGTGTTTGGAGTGTCAGTGAAATAAGCCGAGTGCGTTCGGTGCCCGTCCGCAGTCAGCCTCGCGGCGAACAACGCCCCGTCAATGTCCAGGCCGACACACGGACACTTGGCTCTACCTCTCTCTACGCTGGTCCCCGTGGTCACTTACAGTTACTTAGCAATATGGCTCCTTTAGGTCGACCCGATTCACATTTCGTATACGTATAGACATTTATATTATGAAGAGATTTGGTTATTGAGCCGTTGCTGATTTGTTCCCTATAGCTGCTATTTGTAACGGTCATATTCTAAACTGACCGCCTACGGTCACTGCTATTTTACCAATCTGCTCTACTGGGAGAACAACGGGTTTACAGGCAGGTTAATTCATTTATAACAGTACAGATGGGTTACGGAAACCGAGATGGATGGCATTTCTGAAAATCAGTTAATCACGAATATTAAACAATTACTATCTGGGACCAACTTTGCGAATGCTCATTGTCTAAATCTGTTTATGTATTAACGCAAATTTGCGTATACCAAATTAGGTGCTATTATCACAAAATGCAGATGCAGTTGGTATGCTAAGTTGACCCACTGAAGCTGTTTGTCACATGTCCTAGGTCAGGTCACGAGAAGGTTGTTACATGTGCTTGGTCAAGTCACGAGGAGATTGCCACGCGTCCTCGAGCAAACCATTAGGAGATTGTCATATGGCAAGCGCAGGTTGCCACAGGCCGTTGATGAAGGAACGAGCAGGTTGTCACAGGCCGTTGATGAAGGAACGAGCAGGTTGTCACAGGCCGTTGATGATGGAACGAGCAGATTGTCACAGGCCGTTGATCAGGGCACAAGCAGGTTGTCACAGGCCGTTGATCAGGACATGAGCAGGTTGTCACAGGTCGTTCGTCAAGACATGAGCAGGTTGTTACAGGTCTTTGGTCAGGGCATGAGCAGGTTGTCGTAGGCAGTTGATCAGGGCACAAGCAGGTTGTCACAGGCCACTGATCAGAACACGAGCAGGTTGTCACATGCCGTTGGTCAGGGCACGAGCAGGTTGTCACATGCCGTTGGTCAGGGCACGAGCAGGTTGTCACAGGCCGTTGGTCAGGGCACGAGCAGGTTGTCACAGGCCGTTGGTCAGGGCACGAGCAGGTTGTCACATGCCGTTGGTCAGGGCACGAGCAGGTTGTCACAGGCCGTTGGTCAGGGCACGAGCAGGTTGTCACAGGCCGTTGGTCAGGGCACGAGCAGGTTGTCGCAAGAACGTGACACGAACGACTGGCGCCCAAAGAGCCGTCCGATGAGTCTGATGGGCGACCGGCGGCCGTCGACGCCGGCCGGTGGACTCGAGTGTAGGAGACAGCTGTGTTGACGGAGATGGATCTGACTGATGATGCCGGCGAGCAGGTCGTCCACCTTGACGTTGATCAGCGCCGACACCTCGATGTACTTGCAGTCGTACGTGTCGGCGATCGTCTTGCCTTCTGCAACCAGAACAAACAGTCCAAGAGTTATTTCTGTTTTGCCACATCGTGTAGCATTGCACGGATGTTTCCTTCCGCCGTTGATCTAAACAGAACAACTGAACACATTTCATACTGCATTTATTGGATTTTGTCACGTCATACTCATTAAGAAGACGCTTTGATTTATTAATATACCTTAATTTGATCAAGACGTGTGAACAGTGATGTGCATGTAAGCGGCCTTTTTGTGTTTTTATATGTAGCTTGGCATTCCGTAGGACTTGATTCGGTGGTTTATGGTAAGAATCATGCAAATAAGATTTGTTGAAATTTGTGTGAGCTGTATATATTGCAGGACGGCGACATGGAGGTGATGACATATTTATGAAATGAGGAGTAGAGGCGAGAAAATAAAGGTGGGCACCCACGTAGAAGTAAAAACGTTGAAAGTATTTCGCTATGACAGGCGATTTGTATTTTTCCAGTTGCTTTATCACGTTCAATCGCGAAGTTCACCGACTGTTGCAAATTAAAATTACACAAACTAATTCATGTAACATTTAACACATCAATTGCTCACATTTATAATGTCGCTTGGCAAATGAAGTAATTACGCGATGGTTTTATAAATTAGCCTGACTCAACAAGATACACAGAGAATGACTAGAACAATAACAACAACATTTATGCCTCTGTATATTTAAACGGGACCGAGGTGCATCAGTACAATGCATCCGAGTCAATAAACAATTCTAGTTGTCAACTGATTGATTGGCTGGCTGGCTGGCTGGCTGGCTGGCTGGCTGGCTGGCTGGCTGGCTGGCTGGCTGGCTGGCTGGCTGGCTGGCTGGCTGGCTGGCTGGCTGGCTGGCTGGCTGGCTGGCTGGCTGGCTGGCTGGCTGGCTGGCTGGCTGGCTGGCTGGCTGGCTGGCTGGCTGGCTGGCTGGCTGGCTGGCTGGCTGGCTGGCTGGCTGGCTGGCTGGCTGGCTGGCTGGCTGGCTGGCTGGCTGGCTGGCTGGCTGGCTGGCTGGCTGGCTGGCTGGCCAATTGATTAATATACCAATGAGCTAAAGAGAATAGGCAAGGTTGTAAATGTATGTTTTAAAATGACGACGGAAACTAGCCATATTTTCAACTTATCAAACCCTAGAAGGAAGCATATTCCACAACCCACAGAAAAAGCCCTAGTCCCAAAATTTTAACCAGACCTAAATGATCGAAGCTGGACAGGTTTTCTTACAGGAGTAGGCAATGTGTGTGTGTGTGTGTGTGTGTGTGTGTGTGTGTGTGTGTGTGTGTGTGTGTGTGTGTGTGTGTGTGTGTGTGTGTGTGTGTGTGTGTGTGTGTGTGTGTGTGTGTTGTGTGCGTGTGCATGCGTGCGTGTGTGCGTGCGCGAGCGCGCGTGTGTGAGTCACTACAATGACGCCCACGTGTATACACCCATCACGTGACGCTTCATAGCGGAGAACAATCGCACAGGACCCTGCTGCACCGAATTACTCCCTGGTCTCTCCTGTTCCTTGGCGAATAACACAGACCTAATAATGACGCGTGACCTGCGGCTTATGATGAAAGAACATCGACAGGTGACAAATGTCTCTGACAAAGACCACAGTCGAGCTAGTCTCCAACTGATTTAAAGATTCTAAAGCAGACAACGTTTGTGAGTGAAGGCACGCAGATTGCCAAAGGCAGATTCTGTCTTGACCTGCAGGACAACTAAAGGCAGTCGGTCACTTGTGTATGCGTAAAAGTGCATGCAGGCTTGGGCGCGTTCGGTGTGTTTTATTTGCATATGTATATATTATGTGCGCGCGCATGTATGCGTGTGCGTGCCCTGTGTGTGGTATGCGACCTATTTGAGTAAATAGCAAGCAGAATCTGATATATTTAAATTTTGTTTATATTTTCTCCTCTGTTGTGGACAGTCCCGTAGTGTAAAAACAAATACAACAAATTCGCGCGGACAGAATAATGCAGACGACACATTCGTTTACATAACGTTGCCTTCTCCTGTTGCTAATTGTTCCTTGGATCAGCTTGGAAATTATTTTGAAGATGTTTTCCATTATATGACTGAGAGATTAAAAATTAAATTTTAATAAGACGGAGTTTTTATTATTATTTGCACACAGAGGCAGCGTGAAAGAATTAAACACGTTTTCCCTACACCCCTACTTAAAAGGCATATTACGCCTGTGTTTTCAATTCAATATGGGATTTAGGAATAATGTTTGACGCAAGCTAATTTCAGAGAACGCATTTCATAGATTTGTCGAACATGTTGTTGTCAAAAGTTATACTTAGTAGTAGACTGGAATTTTTTAATTCCCTTTTTTCACAACATTGCTCTTAAAAGTATGTCACATAATTGCAACGTGTTCAAAATTGCTTAACAAAGGTTTTGGCTATGTCTCTCGCTCTATGTGATTTATGAAATGATTGCATTGGCTTCTAGTACACGTGTGACTGTATTCCGCAGTTTTTGCAATGCCAAAATCTCTGTAGAATGTCTGAGTATTTTCTTTGGCTCCTCTGAATTTGTGCTGAATATGTACAAAGACATGTCTGACTATGAGACACTATTTCATAACTCATGACACGGTCAACTCCTCTCACACGACACTGGTTCATAAAACGATCGACTCTCAATGGTTCAGTGATTGCGCTAGCTGGGCACGTTCGCTCTATTTGGAACGAACATATCGGTTAACGCTCGGCGAATGTCGCTTATCGATTTGAGTTGTTTGGTCTGGACTTTAACGACTTTGTGCAGGGTGTTTCTCACTTACGCTACCAGTTTCGCTACCCATTGAGCTGGTGTGGACTTCAAGCTATATAACCCGCTCTGGTTTGCTCCATCATTTATAACCTTTCGCATTTTTCTTCCACTCTCGCCTGCCATTTTCGAGACCTCTCTTTCACACTGTTTCTCCAATATTCTTGGATTTGGTGTCACGGGAGAATCACAAAGAACGTCACTGTATAACCTCAGAGAAGTTTAATGTACGGCGACTAAACAGGCGATGATTGAAATGTTATTATTAGTACGCAAATATACCAGATGAGCACGTTGCGAACTAGGAATAGTTGCTCAATATAATTTTGCATTTGTACGAGTATGAGAGATCTTTATCTACTGTCTTTGGGTATAAAACAATTGGAACGTTCTTCATCCAGACGGAAGAGTCAAACGGAGGAATTATAACACACACTAAGAAACTTCGATAACGCCCGAGTGCTAACGAATCAGAGCCGATATGCCAAATACGTGCACGAGTTATCAATAAAACAAAGAAAGATGATAATAGCGCTTATGTGTGGCAAAACGTAAGTGTAATGTAGTTATAGTTAACACGATTTTAAAAGATTACCTCCCACAGCAAAACCTACAGACTGGAAATAGACAAAGAAGCATTTTGGGTGATGTTGGGTCGAACAGCTGGATATGTATGCATGTGCATCTAATACGATGTTTATAGGTGTAACCCGCCCCACTTCCAGCATAACGCTTATCTACAGTCACCACCGGAGAACTGACGGACTGACCGTGTCTGGCTGATTACTTCGTCGATATCGTAGCCTTTTGTAAAAACGTTTCTCTATTGGTTTTGTGCAGCAACTGTAATAACAGTTTGCTCACGCGCATTACAGCACATCCGGATGCCCATATCAGCGCAAGCGAGAATCCCCACAGAAGGAAAAACGGCGCCGGCTAATCTGAGTAATTGGAGTTTCTCTCACAACGCCATCGAGTTTATTGTATTGCCGTTTTCCCATTGGGTATTTTTTTTATAGAAACAGACAGACAAGCGTAGCGCTAACAGGAAATAGAAAGTTACTTCCAGCAATTACTGCGTCACAGTGCCAGTGCATTTAGTTAGTAACGGGAGACAACCAGATGTAGCGGCAAACAGACAAAACGGAAAGGTAGACAGACGGACGGACGGATAGATAGATGGGTAAGTTTGCATGCATGCTTCAGGGTGCACAGCAGATCAACAAACCCTGAGAAACATTAACCAATATTTAGGCAACAGAAAGTATATCATGTACCCCTCGGCATAAACTAAGCAATTTATCGAGTTTTCCAACGACAGAGACTGTAAAACAATAGTCAGTTTCCGTCACAGCTCGGTATTCTGTAATGAAACAGTAGGGCGGCCACCCCTTTAGCTCGAACTGAAGCCATGCCTTCGACAGTAAGATTTTCTTGTTTGATTGATTGCAATTCGGCCAATGGATTAACCTTTCGCATGCCAGGAAATATCGTAATTTTACGAGTTGTGCTAATTCAATAAAACAGGTCGACAGCGTTGATGTATTTCCCCACCAGGTCAAGGCAAATGGGTAATATCTCACATATATCAACCGCATGGGCCATAGACAAGTCCAGGTTAGCAGCTACATGAATCATCTGACATAACAAAAACAATTGTTTTCTGTGACAGATGTTCGATCTGTTCGTGTAGACTGAGCTGATTCTGTTATTAACGTTGACACATAGTCATGATGATTTTGATGCTGCAACAGTTGCTTCACAGATCGGCTTGTACACGCCAGACGGTGTATACTTTGCGGTCTTGGTGGAGTCCTCTATTGCGTCAACAGATTCCACCATTACATCAAAACTTCATTCATCGCCAAACAGAGAATACAACATTGAACACGAAACTCTAGTTATAAACAAAACCACACATGGGGAAGGCTATGGCGAATCGAACAAACGTTAGTGTACACGTAATAGTGACGTCACTGAATTATATATTGCAAATACAGTTAGCGTATAAATTATGAACTAATTTTATCGTTTCTGTAATATTTAATTAAACATTTAAGTAAGATGGTATGCATTTGCCGCTTAGGTTAGGACAATCACAGCATTCATAGCCGTCATGTGGTTCATATCAATCACCATAAATCAATGTGACTAGACATACTGGTTGCTAGTAATCTGTTAATTGAAAGCTCAAAATCGTATTTTAGCTCTGGCCTTTAGTGCCGTGGGCCCCTCCTATGGTACGGGTATCCATCTTTCGTATATTCACTACGTTTGTGTTGTCGAAATGGTACGCTATTACAATTAATTAATCCGCCTAACCGTTATTGTTCTACAGCACATGTACAGGTAGGCTAATTGGTACCTGGATACCCATGTCACAAACAGCCCACGAACCTTCAACAATACTGACAAATGCACATTATGTACTGCGCTAGACTTGACAAACGGTTGACGCCGGGCATTGATTGTTCCGAGACGCAGAACTTATTATCATTGTTGGTTGATCGTATCCTACTTGCCGCGCCTCTCAGACATGGCTGCGATTTGTCGGATACCGGCTCACTGATTTCATGTGAACGTTGTATTACACGTTATCTGCGGGGCGTGTTACGGATGTTGCGGTTTTGTGTTGTGGCAGTGGAGGCTGCGTAATCCCAGTGTACACACGTGACGTTACATTAAGTTACATATATGATCCCCTAAACCGTGCATCCATCGACGCTAACGAGGTAATAGATATACAGTGTCTAAGGCCATCAAGGCTGCAAACAATGTACGCCTATTGGAAATGAAAATGTCTAAATTTCAGCAAACGTGCTTCCGTATGCCAAGGGTATGTCAATAACGGTCTCGGCGTAACATTATGATTTGGTGTGCTGTATTACGCAATATGCGTGTATTAGACAGCCAATG
Organism: Ridgeia piscesae; assembly: GCA_025642075.2. NCBI lineage: Eukaryota > Metazoa > Annelida > Polychaeta > Sabellida > Siboglinidae > Ridgeia > Ridgeia piscesae. The sequence continues at coordinate 18,684 of JAODUO010000118.1, forward strand.
CATCCACTCTTAGTCAGCACAACTAAATCCTCAAGGGAATACGACTGTGTCATATTTGAATAAAAACAGAAAATAGGAAGCATCATCAATGGGAAAGGACACAAGGGACAAGACAACGGGAGCTAGACATCCGGGATGAGATGTGTTGCGACGACGACGACGAAGAAGACGATGACGAAGAAGAAGACGACGACGACGACGACGAGGCCAACTCACCCTGCTCCGCCACCTCTCTGTTGCGAACGAGGTCGGTTTTGTTGGCGACGAGAATAATGGCATTGTCTCGTGCCTCCTCTTTCCGGATACTGCGGAACAAACACGTCTCACGTAAAGACAGACAAGAGTTACTCAACGAACAAACCATAATATGTTAATTTTTTTTAAATCAAAATTACTCAATTATTCGTCAATTATATCTGGCAATTTAAAATAAACACTGCGAGATGAATGCATCAATGTATGATATAAAACATGTACGCACATTAGCACATTGATTGAACATAATAATAACAACAGTACCTCTACACTGTATTACATTACGTATATGTGTTATAACGTTCGATAACACATTCACACATATTTAAGCCCAATGTGTACACTATATTATTCTAAGACTACCAACGTCGGTCTAATCACACACACAAATCACATTTGTACTTTGCGACCATGCGGATAATGAATACGCGTCAACAGTTGAGCTCGTCAAGCAGCGTGACAAGGTGGAAGAAACATAGATAGGCCGTTTAAAGAAGACGATGTGTGCGACGTACCGATAGAGGATGTCGACAGCCCGGTGGAAAGACATCCGGTCATTTGTACAATACACGATGACGTAAGCGTCGGCATTTTCTAAGAGGTTGCTCTAGAAACGACGAACGTAACGATTAAATATCAAATCATATCCAATAGACAACACAGTGAAATATTGGCTAATATCAACACGCAGGTGATACAAACGTAATACATCCTCGTGCGTAGGCTTATAATGTGCATGCAGTGCACACGCGCAAGCACGCGCTCAAGCACACAAACAAACAAACGTTGTTGTGGAAACACGTGTCAGAACGCACGAAGGGACCGGAAATAACAACTTGAGCAGTTACGTAAGCGGCGCCCTACATTTTTGGGTACTTTTCTGTTAAATAAGATTATTTTCCGCATCCATCATAATCAGACATTTACACGCGCTGCAATGCTACGGTATCGTGGCGATCATTTCCAATCATACCACAACCATGCCCGAGGGACGCGGGACAGCGTCCACTACCCGGGGCCACTACAGATCGATGCCGTATTAACGTGATTAGCCAGGGTGGCCAGGCTCTGTGGATGATTTTGTTGCGACATTGTGAGCGAGAAAGTCTGTGGAGAGTGGACAGGAAACGCCAACGGAAGCCGTCGCAGCTCGTGTTACGGGTGTTGACGCACTAGGCTCTACCTCGTCGCATGACTTCTCGCTGATCTCCAGGGTCGTCTCCTTCTCGTTCAGCAGCACGGTCACCGTGAAACTGTCGTCGATGTCGGAGACTACAAACACAGTGTCGTTATGGTTATCATAGGTGGAATGTAAATGATAATGTGTTTGCGGTTTTTAGGATCAACCTATTAAAATGTAGACACACAAAGTATAATAAATAAAGACACGAATATATTAATACTATATATATATATATATATATATATATATATATATATATATATATATATATATATATATATATATATATATAATATATAATAAGTTAAGCTAAAATATAATGTTCGTTGTGTAAAACTAGTTATGTAGAAAATATTAATGTGTTTAATTGTTTCTTAAATTGTGCTAGATTGCCGTTGTCGCGCATATTCCTAGGGCGTTTGGTCCACAGAGTGGGTCCTGCACAGGCAAATGCACGGTGGCCGAAACGTTCTAAGTTCACTCTTGGCACAGTAACCGGCCTGCAGAGCGCAGCGAACGGCGACGTGCGTGCTGCAATAGCAGTGCCGCGAGATACTCTGGCGTGCCATCGCGTAAAGCCCTGTGCACGAGTACTAGAGGCTTGTATTCGATATCTTTCTGACAGGCAGCCAGTGTAATTGTCATTCATCACATACATATTATGCATAAGTAACATATATTTAAATATGACGACCTATGTTCTACTTATTAATGATATTTCCACCACCAGATATGTAATACTAGTTATGGTCAAAAGCACTTTATTAATGATCGGAACAATAAATCACTTAAATGTAAGCAGAATATGAATAGTATATGCGAAATATATGATGGTAAAAAATGTGTTGTTGCATTTCAAAATAATATTAATATGTTTTTGTTTTAGTTATTATTGTTAAAACAGCACTTACGTAATATAAGCTTGCGTGTTTATAGAAAATATTGTTAACAAAACTAAGCAATATTGGTCAACAAAACGTAATTTTCATACTTTTAAGTTTACAAGAGCGGGTTTTCGATTTGCTACAATCTAAAAATACGACCCATTTGAATACATATGCCATTGTAGAGAATACTATGTTGTCCTTTTAGTGACATTAAATGTGTACTATCTAACGCTGAGTGAACGACGTAAAGACTGCTCGACCACTACATGTCTCAGTTCGGCACCAAATCAGGCCGCTGCTAACAGGTGACAAGCAATGATCGCGTGAACAATTTGTGTGGTCGCTGGTTGCATTTGTCAAATAGTCGTCCATAGTGGGTACATTTTAATCAGAAACGTCCCGCGGATAGGAAAACGGTCGCTCAAGACGAGTGGTCGCTCATGAAAGAGTTCGCACAAGACAGGTTTTACTGTATTGGCTAGACTAATGACTAATAAGTAATTTTAGTTAATTATACAGACACATGTATTTTTACTATTTATTTAAAAATATCTATGGGTAGTATTCTTCTTATTGTATATATTTTTTAATAGCAGTATGTTGTGAAGCGCCACAAACAATTATGGATGTGGCGCTATATGAAATAAAATATTATTATTATATTATAATAAAATTATAATTTCCTGCAGATCATAGTGATGCTAATAATTAATTATTATTATATTATTTGTAATTAATTTAACTATTTCGCGCGTGCGAATGCAGTAAGTAAAGTTTATAAATATTCGCGCGCACAAACGCGCCATCTAACGGTATTTTGTGTAAAGCTAACTTATATAGCGATTTTCAGTAGCCGAAGATGTCGAGTTGCCGTCTACCGAGATTTGCGCGTTTGTTTCTTAGTTATATGAATGCAAGTGAAGTTTTTGTAACATAATGTATGTATATGCATGTAAAATAGGTGAGATGTTTGACGGCTGTTGGTGGTCGTTTTCATGGTTAGGTCAGAAAGTAAAAGATAGTATGCACAGTTCACGCTGATCAAGTCGACACTGCTACGTCATTCTATTTCAAAAATGCCGTAGTCCATAGACTTTCGATGGCTATGTGGTCTAAAAGAAATTATTGGTAAACCGCTGATCGTTGTTGGAAGTTGTTACTTTTTATTCACTCTAAAAGGCCCATATCACCAAAGCGTTTACTTTTGTTTCCCTTTAACGTGCGTATTCCGTGATTGTTGCCAATAATATTCTTTTGCGTAATATACACGTAATTCAACTACTATTCTCCCAGGAGCATTCATAGATGCCATGGATGTCGAACTAGGCAAGTCTGCTTTTGGAGATCTGCCATGTGATCGTGTGCGTTCCCATGATGCACTTGGTAGTTACGTCACGTCTTCATGTTATTCCCGTGGCTTTCCAGTGACAGACCGCGATCAGCCAACCAACAGAGCAATGTTCAGCGAAAAAGGTATCCTACCGAACAACGCATTAATCATTGTGAAAAGCCATAGATTAAATGGCATGAATCAAACAGATTGCTGCTGTCACGCCATCTGAAGTTCAAACTAGATTGTTTTACAGTTGCCGCGTCAAACAGCAGCAGTAAATGTCAAGGATTAGATCGAATATAAAATACAATGTAAGCCTACATGGGATTACAGATTGTCGAGATCAAGACAATCAGGATGAACGCCTTAAAAAGTAGTATATCCGTTATGTGTAAATACAATACGTATGACGTCACATGCACGCGTCTCATTTCGCGAACGCAAGTGATTCTCGTTTCCGGTCTGTTTTGACCGATACTTAACGAGACTTTACACAACTCGTTGTCCGTGCGGCTACTAAAAGTAAATAGTACTGCAATACGCGAACAATGTTAAAATAATAACATATCTGCATATCTTGTGTATATGAATGAATGGATGGTTGGATGAATGGATGGTTGGATGAATGGATGAATTCAATCGACTTGAATCTTTTATTAAATTGTTGCAAACTTGGTTAACAGTGTTATTTCATTTGCTAGACCGTGCCATATGTTTATAGGTCTACCTCTGACAATAAATGACAGTAGTATGTGGGTGGTGTTCATCTTTGTACACGACCTTCTAAACAATGGTTGTTTGCTTTATAGAGCATAATCACAGTCTTTTGTGTAATTAAATCTCGAAGTTTAGGAATTTTTGAGCGGTGAAAAATACGGTATGGTTCAACAAGTGACTGGTGTAACGTGCGTAATATATGAACGTCAAGAATATGCTTTGTCTTATACAAAACGGCTATGCTTTTTGATACCATCGTTTCAACCGTTTTATCTGCTCTCCATGTTAAGTTTTCACCATTGACCAATGACCCTAATCCAAGGAAGTTTGTATGTGACACTGCTCAATGTTCATTCTATTCAAAGTAATGTTTACTGTTGGTTTATGTTGTTTTGTTTTTTATTTGCAAACATATATATATATATATATATATATATATATATATATATTTAATTACACATAATCGTGTGTGTGTGTTGTTTGTTTGTTTGTTTGTTTGTTTGTTTGTTTGTTTGTTTGTTTGTTTGTTTGTTTGTTTGTTTGTTTGTTTGTTTGTTTGTTTGTTTGTTTGTTTGTTTGTTTGTTTGTTTGTTTGTTTGTTTGTTTGTTTGTTTGTTTGTTTGTTTGTTTGTTTGTTGGATAGAAACATATACAATTTCCAATGAAGGTTTCTGATGTGGCAGTTTCGAGTCGGTGTGGAACAGATCACGATGAATGAAAGTGGCAAAATAGCATTACAACGATAAGGCGGCAGACGACACGTTCGTCCTCTATCATCCGGCGAACACAATGAGCGTGTCCGAGAGGTCAGGCAGATTTGTATATCTGGAAGTTTCTCATTTCCGAGTTTGGATCTGCGTTCTGGCATTTAGATATATGAACATCTTAATCTTCTGTGTCAGGGAGTACACGAATACAAACACTGCTTGTGCAGGGTGTATGACGCAGTGAACCGCTCGATAGCAAGCTATGTTTTTTATTATTTATATATATATATATATATATATATATATATATATATATACATACATACATACATACATGCATACATACATACATACATACATACATACATTCATACATACATATACATATATTTAACTTAAGTGTGTGTGTATGTGTAAATAACTGGTTTGATGGTGTTTATACATAGTCACCATTACACTAGTCCTATTGAGCGGTTCCTCTCGCAACAGGGACACCCGTTAACAACGGCCAGCTTTATAACGCTTTAACTACTCTGTCATTGATATGACGTTTATATATCTGACACCAACATAGAAAGGGCTGTTCTTTACGTATTATGCATTGGATGGGGTATCAACGGACTACTTGAGTGAGCTAATTACCAACCGACCCATCAACATAATTTCACGTACGATCTGCCTCGCAGCCTCGCCTCTTGTTCGTACCGGTTTCCCCCAATCTCACCCACGGTGAGCACCGTTTCGCCGTGTGCTCGGCATTTCAATGGAGAAATCTGCCTTCTGCACTCAGGACAGCCACATCAATGCAAGTGTTTAATATACTTTTGAAATTTATCTGTTTAAACAAGCTTTATATATATATAATTTCACTCACTGATGAGGACATTTCTTGTACCTTTCCTTTGTAAAACGGATTTTGTTTTACTAGTTTTCGCTTTTAGGTTGGTCACCGTGCTTAAATGATTGTATTTAAAGTATTTAACGAAATTGTTCCTAATGATCTATTTTCAAGACTGTCTTAGTGACCGAGAGCATTTATTTATTTATCGGGCGCTATAAATGAAGTTGTATTATTATTATGTATGACACCCACCACCCCACCTCGGTCGGTATTTCGCTACTGGGTTTGTCTGGCACAAAATATGGTTCTGTCAGACACAACATTTGCCATTGTGTTTATCAGGCACAACATTTGATCCAGTGTTTATCATGCACAACAGTTCCCACGCTGTTTGTCAGGCACACTATTTCCCATTGTTTTTTGTCGTGCACAACATTTCCCACTGTGTTTATGAATGTTGCACAGGCGCGGCAATATTAAATTTCTGCTGCTACGTTAAATTACTTCTTCTATGTTCAACAAGGGTTATGTGTCCACAGATCCACACAGATATACGTGAATACATTTTGTACCATAGCGTGTGGAAGACACGAGGCAGAGACTAATGCGGCAAATGTAGTTTTGCAGAAGGCCGAAATAGAAGTTGTTTTAATGTAGCGTGGTGTCTATTTGACTGATCTATAGGAACGTTCAAAGCGCTTTACATTTCACCCGCTGTCGAACCCGTTCAGTTGAGCACCGTCTTCATATCTCTTTTGCTGCAGGTACAGCTGCAGGTACAGCTGCAGGTACAGCTGCAGGTACAGCTGCAGGTACAGCTGCAGGTACAGCTGCAGGTACAGCTGCAGGTACAGCTGCAGGTACAGCGCACATGGTATCCGTTTACATTATATATGCACAAGATAATTATACAGATAACTGACGTGGGGCGGTCATACTCACTTAATGATTTTTTTACACGAGGAGCAGGGAGAGAAATAATACTGCCCATAATCCTGCCATTTCGCCACTTACAGGAACATAATATCGCTGCCGGCGCCGGCGCAGACAAGGTTTCCGTCTGGCGAGAGCCTGGCGACGAATAGTCGTGTCGGGTAAGTGTTCATTTACGGTGGACACATTATGCAGCTTCACACAGACCGATTTACCAGATACTCGACTGGAGCACCAATTAGCCGACTAATGCTACTTCGTTGTCGCCATAAACGTTGTCCTTTGCGCTCGTTTGACTCGCCATTTGTCGTGCTCAACCGTGTATCATGATGTCCGCCAGGTCGCCCTGACCGCCATATCCTGCGTGCGGTTACAAATGCATCCCCTAATTCTGTTTGTGTTCTCCATTTGCCATCAAAGCTTGCCTTCATTGTGTACCATTCTCACGTGGGCTACACTGGCAAACTGGTCGATAAATTGGACGACGGACGTATACGTTTAAAACATGATGTTTGTTATAAGTGTAGTTGTTTATGACATGCTGCTGATTATTATTGAATATTAATCATAACTGTTTAAACATAACCAACATAATTATGTTGTGTGGAAAGTTAAAGCCGTCCATTGATCCGCGGACACTGATAACACCGAAACATTGTTCTAATAATTATATACAGTAGCTAAATGTGACCTATTACAAACCCTCGCTGATATTCTATCTCATGAGTCTCCTCAAGACGCATTAGGTCTACATTTTGCTCCTTGACAGACACGTTCATTCGAACACCAGTATCCACTAATGTTTGTAGACATTTATAGTGCCGAATGATCTTAAGCAATACCTAGCAAACGAAATTGGCCAAGCTTCGAAACAGCAGGAAGGCCAATCGAATCATTATGGCCTCGGTTGACATTCGGATGTTGTAACCACCGCGCACAACGATTGAGATAATGCGCAGTCAACATGGTTTATTTCCTCTGGCGCAGTCTCCGGCTGATGGGTCGACGCTGAAAGGGTATGCCTGACTAATTATCTGTCGGTCGCGTTGACCAGTTGCCAAAGTAACCATGTCCGGCAAACACACATATTGCCGGCCTAATAGCGTACATGTGGGCGTGTGGCTTTAACGGACCCTCTCAGGCGTGTTCTAAAGACGACGAATCGTCGACCCGTCAACGTCTGATGGCCAAGACACCGAGACTAGCAGAAACATAATTTGTTTCGATTCTTTCTGCATCGGCGGGTTAGTGCGCTCAGAATACAAGGTAAACGACGCATCTTTGATAACGAAGTATCTCCGTGGAATAACGACGGGATCCGCGTAATGCTGGCTGGAGTGTTCTTGCACTGTCAGCCATATACGTCATACCTGGATTGTTAGCACTTACTACCGATTGCGAAATATTAAAGCCAGAACCTAGTGATCTGATAGTAAAACATGCTAGCTAACATCGTTAAATGTTCGTAGCTATCAAATCTGAAGTACTTCCTTGAGATAAGTGAAATCCTCCAGTTTTGACTTGGAAACATGCCATGACTTGGACTTTGTTGGTTTGGGTACAAATTTAAACTGTCTCGTTTGGGTAAGAACAGTTTCATCTTCACCATAGCCATTTTTCGATTGAGATCATTTAGACAATAATTAAGCGTGAGTCGCGTGACGCAATCGTTACGTCGCGAAAAAAGGATTACGTCATAGATATAGTCATTCCCATAGTGACGAAGTTCTGTCGTTTCCGTTCTTTCTATAAATGTGCAGCACTTCAGAGACTGTGAAGCATTTCATCTGATCCTCACGTTAGGAAAGATTGCCGATTTCAGCGACAGCAGTAGTATGTCTAATGAAGCCAATCAATCATCTTTGGGGTCGCAGACCACACCAAGTGGCATCGTGAATGTAGACTGCCATGGGAGCGATCGCGGTGGGTTTACTATTAAGCACTACTCGTAGCAATGAAACGACATGCTCATTGGTCCGTACGTTTTACCGAGCACGACCTAGAAACCCTATTACACCATGCAGACGCGCTCCTGATTGGTCAATAGCAACGCAAAACTGGGTTACGCGTAACCCAGTTTTAGCCAATCCGTACGTCGTAACGAGCACGTCATAGAGACCCCATTACAACCAAAAACTGGGGTATGCGTGACCCAGTTTTCGGTTGCACAGGACGCGGTGCTGTTTCTAAGAACGGGTCAGTGCGGCTAACACATTTTGGGAGACAATGCTGCCACAGGGAACCAGTTGTGCCTATAGTGGGATATCACACACAAATATCACAAGGCAACTCACCCGACTCAATCCTTCATACACACCTAGATGTGTGTATAGTAACAGTTATAGAGTAAATTGTATGCGTAGCGTTATCCTAGGACACGCAGGCATTATCTCTGCAGCGACGCTGAACTTGGACCGAAACTCATCTACTCCAGTTGTAGACTCCCAAAATGTGTCAGGCGAACTGACAGTGGTTGTAACTGGGTCACTGTGACGTGCTCGTTACGACTTACGGATTGGCTAAAACTGGGTTAGGCGTAACCCAATTTTCGGTTGCACGGGACGCGCTGCTGCCTCAAAGTGGGTTACGCTTTACCCAGTTTTGCGTTGCTATTGACCAATCAGGAGCGCGTTTGCATGTCGTAATGGGGTTTCTAGGTCTTGCTCGGTACAACGTACGGACCAATGAGCATGTCGCTTCAATGAAACGAGTAACGCTTGATAGTTTATTGTCATTTGACCTCCGTAGCATTCAAGCATTAGTAGTACACATACGACATTAGCTCTGGTTGGTGTACCATGCGAACATTTTAAATTGTTTTGTCGATACCAATATGAAGATTGATGTTAAAATATAGGATATATTAAAGGATGTTCCTGGAGGATTTAGAAAATGACGCTTGCATTGACAGAAACATCTTGAATCAAAGCTCAGTTCAATTAAATACATAAACAGACAGCGCAATACTAGTAATACAACGACTGCACTCCGGCGTGATATCTAGACACCGATGGCAGATTGAGCACATCAAGTGAAAGATGTTACGATACGAATGACGTCACAACAGTTTCTGATAACATATTTTCAAAGGCATACTTAGTTGTTCCTTATTATTGCTGTAATAGAAGCAGAACGATACATTTGCATGCCCAAAGGACGAAGAAAATGGTTGGCAAGAAACAATTATTAAAGATTGGCTTACAAAATTCACACGCAAAGGGGTGTGCATTTGTCGGCGATTACTGGCGCGACATATGCCTGGACAACAGACCAAAGGGGGCGGTGGAGCCCGGATGTGGACGAAGACGATGACGTTTAATTTGAAATATATAGTTGTTTTTGCAGTTATTCAAATACCGGTGACCTTAAATGATGTGCGTTTTCATTTCGTGTACTATTTTCCAATTACGCCGCAGTAATCAGAAGACGTGCCTTGTCACTGAGCTTCTGTAATTAATTAATAAATATCGTTTTCGCCGGCGGAAAGGATTACGTCATAAATCGACCAATTCACATTTGTTTGTAGAAACAAACTGGCGTTAGCACGTGAACGTTGACAATGAGGAGACAGAATGCCGTGCGCATGCACAGATCAGACGCTCAGAGCGGTGCCGTAAGGACGATGACAAAACGGTCGTTTTGATCAGTGATCATATATGAAGATGATTGAGTTTACAATGCATGCACCGCCGGTGACATTTGAGCTGGACGCCTGTTCTAATTAACTAAATCAACGCACCAGCGATTTTTAAAGGGATTTATGGTGTTTCGGGTTCGCGAAAATAGTCAATAAATGCTCTGTTAAATAATTAAACGTCACTAGCAGGAATCACCATTCGCCGGACACCGCCATAAACAAACGACGGCCCCACAAGGTTCTTACTGATGTTTGGCATTGGTAAATTTGAGTGTATTTTTTTCAAAAAAGCGGTCGTTACATAACTTAGCTTCTGATTACTAGGCTTTGGAACAATCACAAAAACATGCGTTCCTTAATACGAGCCGTCGATCAGATCCGTCTAGTGTCAACTACGACTCGTTGCAGAATAAGAACAGCCAACCAATCGGGTGAGTCTCGAAAAGAAACAGGAAACTGTAACGTACCCACTCACGCCCTCACGCCCTCACGCCCTCACGCCCTCACGCCCCCACGCCCCCACGCCCCCACGCCCTCACGCAAGCATGTAGGCCTGCATATCAACATGCGCTAGCTTGGTAATTATCAAGTAGCCAATTGTCTCTAGACAGCATTTATATACACGTTTGTTTGTCTAACTAGCAAACATGTACAATGTTTAGGTTGCAAAATTGAATATATGTGAGCTAGTGCTCCACTGTGCTGATGTCAAGAGACAACGCAAAGATAGTTCAATAATGCAAAGTGAACAGTTTGTCTTCGTAACAAGAGTCAACATAGCGGCAGCAAACGATACCTTTTGAATAACATAATCGCGTGAAATTCCGTAGTCATTATACGAGCCTCCTCGGCTGTAGGACAATCACTGAACGGCTTCTCGGGTAATTCGTAAAGATGTAAGCGTTTGCAGCCATTGTATTACTTTATTAATTGTTCCACTTGTCACAAAGTCGGTGGTATTTACCCTTTTTGACATTGTTATCGCTTGAGCAAGCCAACAAAAAGCGCAATTGCCCCAACATCAAAATAGATGAGAAAATGTAATCTTATTATATTAATACATTTAAATGTGTTTTTAATAATATAGTACCATATCTACGATGTGATCACCATTTTAGTTATTTATGGTCGAATTTGCCTGCGGAAGAATAAACGTATGGCAGGCAGATGAGGCAGGCAGGCAGGCAGGCAGGCACAGGCAGGCAGACAGACAGACAGACAGACAGACAGACAGACAGACAGACAGACAGACAGACAGACAGACAGACAGACAGTCAGGTCAATTAATTCGACAATCGCCATCGCATCATTGTCTTTGACAACTCATTAATCCACTAAAACATATCACAATCCAGGCATTGTTCTCATGGTGTTCCTGACTAGGGGGTGTCCTGTATACTGGCGGACCCTTCCATGGCAATCATGAGCCGCATCAAGATATCACTAACTCAGGGGTGGAGCTTCGCACTCTCGACCACGAGAACCCGGGTTCGAATCCTGTGCTGCGGAGTTAAAACCTTGGGCAAGTGTTTCACTCTACATTGCTCCAGTTCACTCGGCTGTATAAATGAGTAATTGGCTATAGACAATGGTGGATATGTGTACGAACAGCCTACGCGCATTAATTATAGCATATGGCTGGATGCTTCCCAGAAAAGCCAACATGGTGTCTGAGTGAACAGGTCTGCCAGGGAAGTAAATTATACAATTGAACGGTCCTGAGGACTGGATACTGCGCTGTATAAGAACTTGCCTTTACTTTGTATGTAATATTGTTTGAACATTTCCACTGTTTATGTTTTGAATATAAATAAACCAACATGTGTATTTCAGGTAAAATACATACACAGGTAGACATTCAAACAGCGTACATTGTCGAGGCCACAAATCACGCGTCCCGATGTTTTATATGCTGTTTTAACAAACATAGACTCTTCAACAGATTATGTTCACCACAGAGGCACAGACGAACAATTCCTTATAAATTAATTAACCTGTTTTTTACTTGGTAAACATACACTAAAAAGTTCATAGCCACATCGGGCAAAAAACAGTTGGTATACGGATCAATTGTTTTCATATCCAATTAAAGATCTTACATTTATTTTTATCTGTAGAGACTTTCGTTTGAACGTTTCACATCGACTTCTTCAATACTAAAGAGTACAATTGATTGGGAAAGAACTATCCTGAGGAATGTTCAGTAAAATTGGTATACGGGTTCTGTATCAATGTACAAAAGACTACACATTTGCGAGAGTGTGGTATTAGTCACTGTTACCTCTGGTGTACCACACTTGAGAAAGACCGATGGGGAGACCGGATTCAGAGGAGCTACATGAATCAATGCGAGATCAGGCAGCGGCCAAGAACGTTAGAACGCGAGAATCCAGTGACCGGTTTACCTACTACGAATTTCCCTATGTGGAATATAGACTTAACAAATACACTAGGTTAAATAAATAAATACGTCAAAACAAGTAAAGATTTAGGGAAGATCGGGGCTAATTGTAACTAAATCAACACATTTCAGGATTGCCGGTGGGTTTCTTAACTGATCGAAACTGTGTTATGACAAATTGTCCCCACATATCTCCGGCAGATCATAAATAATAATTAAATGCCTGGCTTATTACATATTTGTGGTATAATGAGTTATATGAGCTGTCCTAAAATGTTACAATTTACCACAATACGGGGTAAGTTGTACCAGCCTACGGGGTAAATTGTAACATACATATTGTACCAATATAGAAAACCACACAATAGGTGCAATTGCTCTCTTTGTATATAATACAGGCTGTAGAGTAGCTTCATATTTAACAATAACGATATCCCGAAGAACATGAACACAGAATTTAGTAGATTTCTGATTAAAATAATTTTTTTTATTATATATGCATCAACGTAATCATTTCAATTACAATAACGTGTATAATATAACTTGTTACTGTTCAAGGAAACAGTCGCATGCGTAAAAACGTGATCTGATTTAACAGTTATTGTCAGTATGTTGACAATTAGACATAGTCAAAATCCGATTCGCATAGGTGACACACATGGGACAAATATAAAAAGTCCTTTTCTTTTCTACACACACCATATGTTAAACCATTTGGAAGCCCACATTCCCTATCCTATCCTATCACTACGTGCGTATCATCAAAATGTCTTAATATAACTAGGATATCTACTTCATTTATTTACAAAATGGCGTCGTTACATTGTTTGGAAAGCTTATTTTCTCCACGTCAAAATGACGTAGGAAGTAGAGCAGTTACCTGGAATAGCAACTGTGAAATGACGTACCAATATTCCATTTTTGTGTGGAATGCCCCGAACGCCATAAACAGGTACAGTGACTATGCATTTTCTTCATTTCTATGACGAATTCACACACTGTAAATAAATAACATCTCCCCGTCACAAAGATATACGAAATAGTTGAGGCGAATGTATGGAGCGATGATCAAACAGTGTCACTGTCATATGATAAATGTTCGTAATTACGCCACTATGCAAACGTTATACGACATCAATGGTTGGGTATATCTACGATACATCTTTAGAAATACTGCCCCTCCCCCGTAAATCCTGGATACGTCAGCGCGCTATTGAATTATGCATTAATTAGGTGTAAAATAAAAGTCAAACATGGTGACCACCAAACGATGAATGTTTAAATATCGCCTCCGCTTCGAAATTAGGTATAATATGGAATTGTAGTGTAGTGTATATAATTATACCAATACGAAGGAAACGTTGAACAAGGTCCAGTTAAATAGTTAAAAGTCCTGTACAATTTTGTAATATTTTTATTACTCTCATTATTACAACCACTCGTATGGTGAGGAAAACGATTATTGGTGATGCCATCCTCGATTTTTTTTTTGAAGGTAACGCAGAAAAACAAAGACTGTGGGGGGTGTTGTAACGGTGTTACAGTGTGCCCCGAGAGGAATGTTTCAACTTGCCCCGACACCGTCTCACTCATAAAATACGTGATTGCATCAAATGTACTTCAAATCCTGTTTAAAGGTTTATGAAAGAGTTACAACACTATACTCGTAACTACATCCATCAATGAGAAAGCAGAAGAATATAAATGCTGGATACATACACACTTAATTTGAAGATACAGATAAATTTGAGAATAGTACCTCTTTTCTTTAAAATGGCGTAACTCACTGACGTTTCGACGGATTCACGTGATATTACACATGACATGTTCAAATATATTGATGAACGTGCGATCATCTTGCAGAATAATTTGCTTTAGCAGTTTTGTCTGCAAGCCCTCTGTTACAACTTACCCGTGTTACAACTAGTCCCGGTCTCCCCTACAATAATTAGAATAAAGCTATATATATATATATACATACCTAGCTTTATATATATATATGTATATATACATAATATATATATATACATAAACATATATATATATATATATACATAAAACATATATACTATAATATATATATATAAATATACATACATACTAGCTTTATTATAATTATTGTAGGGGAGACCGGGGTTATATATTAAGTAATTAAATAAATGCTTGAAATATTACATAAAATAATCATGTTACTTTAATGAGTGCGTTTGTTCAACTAGTCTATGTTCGAATGTTCTGGTGACTCGCCCATGCATTGTCAGAACTCAGGGAGAGGAATGCAGTGCACGATGCAATCCATGCAGTGCACTGTTCTGCATACTCGGGGAGCGTCCAGTGTCATGTCCGAGATATAATTCACCGTACAGGGATTTGACTAGATCGGTGCTGGTGGCCTAATGTGACATGGACCGATGTATAACTCGTAGCAAGGGAATAACCACGTTGTTGAAGGCGTGATCAATGCGGCTGTGTTGTTATCGGCAAACATACTTCTCGGTGTCAACGAGTTTTCTAAACTGGTGCCAGTAGTTATTACCATATAAGAAATGTTCTTGTTATTTATCTAAATCGGGCCTTGTTATGGAAGATCGTCCGTACAACCGGAGCACAGGACAATGATCAGTACAACAACTAGGCTACCACAAGTCGTTGAACGCACACGTTCCATCAATGTTCCAATAAACGAAAACCTAGTGGCCCGTTCAACATTCAACATCACACCCACGCAAGCTGGAAAATGTGAATGCCATATAATGGCAGGACCATCTTCTCTCGGTTATATATCGTCGCGTAACATAGAGACTCCGCATTAGTACATGTTTCATATATGAAAACCAGACAGCATCAGCAGCCTGGAGTTTGTAGGTTCCAAGGAGAATGTTATTCTGCCAAAGATATCAGTTCATGGGAACTATTCCGCCAACCCAGGATGGATTGCTGAAGCATTCAATGCGTGTAGCATACTAAATTGGTATCTAGTAGGCCAATCTACTGGGTCAACAGAAGACACCCTGTCCAGACGGCCTAGATTGGACAAAGGATGAAAATAGCCCCATCTAGACCATGTTGCCTATGGCAGCCTCAAAGGCATGGCATTTAATAGTGATATTAGCCAGTCAGCATCCATATGCAATTAGGAAATGTAGTAAAACGTCACAGTTTTCTTTTTTGGGATATATGAAAGATTATGGACCACAATGTTTTTTATTTTAAGTTATTGATTTGTGTAATCAATGTACCTCGTGTCCTCGAAATGCTGATAATCGAGAAGCACGCCCAGACCGTTTACATCATAACGTTGTCGAGGATGGAAACAGGAAACGAATCACAATAAACCATCCTATTGTGCAGAAATAGAAACATAAAACCAGCTATAGCGGAGGTAGACTGAGCTATTGCATGCTATTTGAAGTTGGGCACTCACGGCTGATTCTGGCAAATCAAGAGAGCACGTAGGAGTGTAAACTTACGTCTACAACTGGTGCAAGCAAGTTCCTGCTGTATTATTACCAAATTAGTAAGCGGAACGAACCTGGTCGCATTAATATAATCAAATTATCTTCTGTTGTCTCTTAATTAATAAACGCCGCCTCCCCGTCAGCCACGCCACCCACCCGAGGCTATTAACGCGAGCGACTTGTTGCTGCAACCGCCGCACCGGGTGAACTAAGTCCGCCGACAAACACACATAATCTGGAGGATATTAGCGTACGTGACAAGGCGTCAGATCGCGCAGCTGCGTCGTTCTAGGTCAATCTGACGATCGACCGACAACGAGGTCGTGGAACCGGACCGAGGGCCGTGAACCGACTACAGTAGATGCTCGCTGCAGATTACCGAGATCACACGGCTGCCATTGGCTGATGGCTGTGTTCTGCTTCCTTGAACAGGAAACGCCACACTGGGCGCGCATGAGGTGGACATTGCCGACGTCACGGAACGTTTTGATGTGCTAAATCAGTTGTAATTCAAAAATGTATAACATGCAGTGTTTTGGGCAACCTCGCCGTTTTTCTAAGCCACCTCGCTCAAAATATGCCAGAATTGCCACCTCATAGCTATTTCTTGCAATAAACATGTTTAGATGTTACTCGCGTGTAATTGTGCATTTGCCTCCTCTGTATTTCTTATGTAATAGATTAATAGACCCTTAACAATGCACCATTTTAAAGGTAGTTTTAAAAATAGTTCTAGATTGACATGCCTCCACATTCCCATATTGCGCTTTGCTCAGCCCATCCTACCACCTCGCCTATCATTTTACTCAGCCCATCCTACCACCTCGCCCATCATTTTACTCAGCCCATCCTACCACCTCGCCCATCATTTTACTCAGCCCATCCTACCACCTCGCCCATCATTTTACTCAGCCCATCCTACCACCTCGCCCATCATTTTACTCAGCCCATCCTACCACCTCGCCCATCATTTTACTCAGCCCATCCTACCACCTCGCCCATCATTTTACTCAGCCCATCCTACCACCTCGCCCATCATTTTACTCAGCCCATCCTACCACCTCGCCCATCATTTTACTCAGCCCATCCTACCACCTCGCCCATCATTTTACTCAGCCCATCCTACCACTTCGCCCATCATTTTACTCAGCCCATCCTACCACTTCGCCCATCATTTTACTCAGCCCATCCTACCACTTCGCCCATAATTCTACCCAGCCCATCCTATCACTTTGCCCATCATTTTATTCAGCCCATCCTATCACTTTGCCCATCATTTTATTCAGCCCATCCTATCACTTTGCCCATCATTTTATTCAGCCCATCCTATCACTTTGCCCATCATTTTACTCAGCCCATCCTATCACTTTGCCCATCATTTTACTCAGCCCATCCTATCACTTTGCCCATTATTTTACTCAGCCCATCCTATCACTTTGCACATCATTTTACTCAGCCCATCCTATCACTTTGCCCATCATTTTATTCAGCCCATCCTATCACTTTGCCCATCATTTTATTCAGCCCATCCTATCACTTTGCCCATCATTTTACTCAGGAGAAACACTGATATGTTCTAAACATTCTTTTCAATAGGAAGAATTGACACCCTATATGCACATACCCCAGTCATAATTTTAGCAAATCCGTCACTTGAAAACCTAGACACATGTCAGTGTATCACTGCACTACTGGTCTTGCCAATGTGTATTTATGGATGAGTCTCGGGTTGGTGGCATCAATTTTATCCATTTTTGTATTATTACATTTTATTTTGTCACGATCTAGCGACGCAAATGATAGATTATTACAGCTGATTTACGTAATACATATTCCTCGCGTTGGTTTATGAAGTAGACGACAGTGATGTATAATACAATAAAAAATCAAGATTGCTTCTCGCGTTGTTCATCGTCCGTAATTGGGTTTATGGGCGATGTGACTATTCCTCTAGTGTAAGAATAATATGACAGACGTTTAGCGATAAAAACAGCATGAGTGCGTGCGTGTATTGGTGCATGTATTGCTCTCCCTTGTTGACAGGTTCCTGGTTTTCAGCTTCACGTAGCATCAACACAGTCGAGCGCCCCGTGCGTCGATACACTGCCCGGAGCACATGCACCTACAGCAGCGGCTGAGGACACCAATATCCACAGCTCCACCCTGTCACACGCAGGTGTACGCAGCCAGTAGTGTCACGCACTTCCAGGACACAGGCCTGCATCCGGGGACTTACTTAGCTAGCAGGTAATACGGATAATCCCGTTTTTCTCTGAACGCTTTTTTCCGAACCTTGTTCCCGGAATCCGTGCGTGGTTATTGTCTTATAAGTTTTCGCCTAATCTGCATCCTGGGCCCTGAATTGCCAGTGTGAAGGCCAACAAAAATAGCAAGTAAGACGAAATATATACCATATAGTGTATTCCTATGCCTTGTGCAAGATATAAGCGTAGACCAATAGGCCCTATCACCACCACCGCCACCCATGACTCGAAAGGTTACCCCAACGCCTACAACTACATCCAGCATCTG
The DNA here is from genome assembly GCA_025642075.2 of Ridgeia piscesae. NCBI lineage: Eukaryota > Metazoa > Annelida > Polychaeta > Sabellida > Siboglinidae > Ridgeia > Ridgeia piscesae. The sequence continues at coordinate 37,568 of JAODUO010000118.1, forward strand.
TTAAAGTAAGCTGTGTGTTATAGGGATATATACACGTAGTATATATATATATATATATATATATATATATATATATATATATATATATATATATATTTATGTATATATATATAACAGTTATATATATACAGTATATATATATACATATATATATATATATATATATATATATATATATATATATATATTATATATTAATATATATATTATATGAACTGTTTCAGAAATTTACGTAAGTAATTTTATATATATATATATTATATTATATATATATGTATATATATATATATTAATAAATTAACGGGATTCTCCGATTCACGAGGGATACGCGTTCCCCAATGTTGAGAGCCAGGTTTAAACAACAAATGTACCATACCTGCCGTGATCGGGCATTGAACCGGGTCGCCGGCGTGCCTGGCGGATGTGCTAATCACGACACCAAGGTTCACTGCGCGTATATGAATATTCATCATAATCGAGCTGCATAATTAATCACCCACGTGGCAGCATTCTCAAAATGATTCGCGTAAACACAATTATTTATCAGCGTTTTGCTCAGGTAACATCCAAATTATGCATACATATGCAAGGCATGAGTAGCAGAAGAAGTATTTATAGGAAATGATCACGTTTTGATACGGTACATCTTGAATGTATATAGGTATAAAAAGAATACTAAAAGGATCATAGATAAGATGGGCTCGGGTGTCTAGCTTTATTGACATTGCTGATATGTATGAGAACATTAAACAGTTTTATAGTTGCTGCGATGGACGTTTGCGTCTGCGCTGCGATTTGTTAAATATGTATAAATGTATGCATAAATAATAAGTGCATGTAATAAAATATAACGTAAAATGTGCATACATTTGATTGAATCGCGTCAACCCCTTTCGCGTACGAAAGTATTGATTCAGTAAATGCAACAGCCTACTGATGATAACGCTACTGTCTGTCCAAAATTTATTCGGACTCCAATCTGACATGCGCTGTCACAGATCCACGGTTTTTCTGCAAACAGTTGATCAACAAATGATTTTTGAACTATCCGCGTGGTGCGCCACATGTTATTTCCGGTAGCTGTTGTTTTGAAATTCAGGTCACCGAGTCTTAGGAGCATTCTATTAATTCTTTGCACTGCATAAACATGTCTGACTAAATCACAGGCGTTGAAACTAGGAGTGTTTGGACAGCCCAATATTGAATGTTTTTGTAATTTTTGGGGTGATCACCATTGTTACTTCGAAATGAAAGTTGACAAAATATCTTAGCAATGATAATACAAAATTGAGTAATCTTCCAGTTAACTGCCCTAAATTATTAGGGACTTTTCAAAACGTGTTATCACATTTTATCGATGTGTATGTATTCGGACTGTCATTCTACATCACTTCCGCTACAAAGAAGACATATATTTTTTATTGTGTTTAAGAACAATTTAATGCCGTCGAGTCGACGTAAATAAGCCGATGTTACAGGGCGTGAGCGGTTGGCGCATGCCAGACGCATCACGACCGCAAAGGCGATGTCTTGCGATTTGCGAATATGTCCCCAAAACTAAGGATACGTCATTCATTTTTATTTTGTATTATGCAGATTTATTTGTTTTAAGCTTAAATTTATAAAATAAAATAATGCTAATTGCTTTTTATTTCGAGTTCGCAATGCACACGCAATACATCGCCTCTGCGGCTCTGATGCGTCTGGCATGCGCCAACTGCTCGCGCCCTGTGTCTGTGACATCGGCTTATTTACGTCGACTCAACGGCACTAAATTGATATAAAACACAATTTTTAAAATAATATTTTACTTTTTGTGTACCGGAAGTGATGTAGAATGACATTCCGAACACATACACATCGAAGAAAGGTGATAAAACGTTTTGAAAAGGCCCTAATAATTTAGGCCAGTTAACTGGATGATTACCTAAATAGTTTTCAATAACACCCACCGCCCTTTGTTTCTTTTAACAAAATTGAGAATGTAATTGCGAAAAACTCTCAAAAGAAGCTACCGAGTAATACAGACGCCACCTGGTGAGGAGCACGTGGAAAAAAAGAAGCACAATTCACCATTTCAAGAAGTGTATAAAGAAAAACTGCGCCATAGTTTGCGCTTGTTCACTGCGTACGTAGACGTTATTGCGTCCTTCGCTGGGTCTGTCATATTCTCATCAGCCAGAGATGACTGATAGCGTCGCCACAGGAGAGTGAATCGGCGCTCTCTGTGGCGATATCATACATCATAATCGTCCAGTGAATTAACTGCACCACTGCGGAGTCGCATGGTTCCCACCCCATGAAGATAAATCGTCGTGGTCAAGTGGGGATCTGTCGTTATCCTAGAGACAGTGTCGTCACTAGACTACATGTGATATGACTTGCTCAAAGATCCACACCATGAAGTATAACTTTCTTAGTGTCCGTGGGTATATTCCATAGAAGCTGGCTTACAATGTATAATATAAGCTAGCTCACCGTTTCGTTGTTCCTGCTCGTGTACGAAATACTACGTAACTCGACCGTCCGCGTTAAGTGGTCGAGATGACGTCAGTAAGGAGACACTCGTGTCACGACTAGACTGAGCTGTGTGGTTCTAGCGTTACCCCTCATGGGAGTGGCGACAGTTAATGATACTTGTTTGTGTCGTCAATATAATGTGCAGAACGTTCAACCCAGCACAGCAACCAACTACGCCTATGACGTCAACCCAGGTCCAATAGCAACGTCGCGTTTCTGGTACCATTATTAAATTAGCTGAGTATAGCATCTGCCTCCGCGCGAAACTACGAATACACAGTTACGGTGTTGTCACGGTAGTCCAGGCCCTGCCATTGAGGCCCGTATCCATTTATGAAGGCACATACTTTGATGATGATTTGAATATGGGGTAACCCTATTTTCATAAAACTACCATGTGGAATTCTGTAATTCACAGCGAAAGATATGAAACCGTCACTTCCCAAAATGGCCACTACACATATAATATATGTCTATTACTTTTTATAGGAAGGTCCAGACGTTTCTGCGACATTTTCATTCAACTGGACACTTTTGCAACGAGTGAGTTCACGATAAACCCCTGTTGGATCGCTATGATTCATTGATATATCATTCATCGTTTCCTTAAAATTGTTCGAGATAAGAAGAATATCGGGGTATATAAACTGCCACTCAACTATGATCGTCAAATTTCTTACTTAACCCCAAATGTCCCCTTTCACTCTTCGGTGATCTCTTTATCGAAGGTGTTAGCTTCATATCTGGTACAACAGTATTAAAATAGCCAGAACCTTGATCACTCACTACGAAATGATGCTCATGAAGCGTCGAAAGACCTCACGATGAGTTGCCTCTAGGACCTTAGATGTTTCTAGGTAGAATGAGCCATAGCGGAGATCATTGAGAGAGTCACCCTACCTGGAGATTGGAAGACATTTTTACGGAGGCCATGTGTAGAAGATCTCATACAACAGTATGCTTAAAGAACAGCATGCTTAATAATGATGATATGTGTTGAAACAATTTTCAAGTACTCGCATATCTCACATTTCGCACAGCACTCGTTGCGAAAATATACGATTTGTCCCAAATTATCTGATGATCAACCAACAAGTTTTGTTAATTTGTCCACAGACCTGTTTTTCTCACAGAGAGCCTGGACTTCTATATATCAGAACAATATATCAGCAGAAGAAACACTACTAATATTAAATTGTCAAAACATATGCGATAAGCTCGTAAGCATGACATTTCACATTTTGTGTTGCGTCACAAAGCATAAGGCGACAGCAATCTTCTCCGCCCAGAACGGTCTTGGACAAACTAGCTGAGTTCTGTCCATGTCTGTCCGACCAGCTCCAGTTCCTTGTTTACTGCTTTGTGCCTGTAGCTGTTGGACTGTCTCTCCTCTATTTCCACCTAGTACCCATTTTGTTCGCCTGGAAAGTAGGCCTTATACTATCGTTGCGAAAGATATACAGATTCTAGTGTGAAAATAGTCGCGGTCGGCCGGTGTGCGTCATCGACGGCCGCTGACATTTACAATCGAAACACACCATCCCTTGTCCATTCATCTACACGGCTCCTGCGGTACTGTTTACACCAACAAGACCGTTCTGAAACGTGCCACCGACGATGTAGTATCAATCTGCCTCCAATCAACATCCATCATTGCCTACCACGCACGAACACATTCATCAACGATAAATTGACAGATAACGATCGACATTGAACACAAAAGACGGACACTTCAACCATGAAAAGGTTTCGGCAAAAAAAAGAACACAACCATCGATACGAAAGTTTTGATATTAGATCTAGGGATTTGTCGTGTGTTGTGTGTGACACCTAATATTGCCAGTTACATGCATATCGGCAACAGAGTAACCTTACACTAGACTGGGCATATGAGACATGTGCTGATAACAAATGCAATTTCGTTTACACATATCTAATTTCAAATTGATAACATGTCCACGTAAGACGACAACCTGCTTCCAAATGTTTGTGTTTGTGTGTGTGCGTGTGCGTGTGCGTGTGCGTGTGCGTGTGCGTGTGCGTGTGCGTGTGCGTGTGCGTGTGCGTGTGCGTGTGCGTGTGTAAGGTTTCTGTGTGTTCGTGTTTGAGTGCATGCGAGAAAGAACGAGTCAATATGTCTGAGCGTGCGTGTTTGTCTGTGTTCTGTGTGTGCGTCCATGCGAGTGTGAAGTTACTGCATACAAAATGTGTTTGCACGTGTGTTTGTTAGTCTAAATGAATGTGCGTTTGTATGTGTGTGTATGTATGTGTATCTAACTTGTTTTTAAAGTATATTTTAAAGCTTTTAACTTTTTTAAACAATGTCGAGTTAGACCTCGATTGCCTGGATATTCACAATAACACGAATAAAGAAACCAGAAAGTTTATTATAATAAAGTTGTTTGTTAGACTTGGTAAATTCAGTAGCTTTCACGCTAACAAACATGCAAACAGTACACCTAATTCCGTAAGAAGCGAAGTTGTCTTGCATGTTCATGGCGTCTAAAACCAAGATTGTTTCGTAACTACCGGGTATATTGGGAAAGCAATCCAACAATGAGAGCGCGCGTACGTGTAACCATCAGACGTAGTGAATTGTTGATAAATGTTTACCACCAAAGTCGGAAATACGTGTGCAAAAAGGCGAACATTGAAATAAACCATTAAAATATATTCCCAAAGAGACAACTATTGTTTTGAGGGTATTTCACTGTTCTAAACAAAACGAAGACTGCATTGTGAAAACAAAGAAGCAGTAATTATCCGTTTTAACAAAAAACATGGCGATATCCAGTCAAGCTGTTCCACATATCAAATGTTCGTTATAACCAAATCATGTCTAATTCCTTGCAGATCACAACGGTTATTTTACGCCAGTTTATAAGCGGAATATACGCATTTTCAATACTTGTACATTAAATGAATTAGTTTGTACCAAATGGTATGGTTAATATTTGTAACTCCTTTGTAGTCGTTAAGACGATCTAGAAGATGACGCGCAACAATGACACTGAGCTGAACCATCGGGAATCCTTTCGACTGTGAATTGCTACTGTCCCCTTAGGTGTGTTATTGCGTGTTGTGTAGCGGTGTGACATTTACAAGTTCAGACACACACTCTAGAGCCGCATTATACAAGACGTTTGACGTATGCAGGAACATTGCTAGTTTACGGAAACCCAATACTATGCGAGGAGCTCGCAGGCAATTGTAAATGGAGCACATGTTGGCAGCCAGAATGAGCGTGAATGACTAGGAAGCAGGGGCAGTCCCAGGTCATGATGTCTCAGCTAATGGAGTTAGCTTGGCATCCTGCTGACTCTCGTGTCCACTACAAATAGCTATAGGCTCGGTTTTATCGGCTTGGCAAGGTTTTCTTCAACGGCACAAGTGTTGAACAAATTATACGAAACCGGCATGTTTTCATGAGTGTGCATTGGGCTTCGTTAATTATTTATACATATATATATATATATATATATATATATATATATATATTATAATTATGTATATATTATATATGTAATCATATATGGCACCCATATAAGATAAAACACAAAAGTGCCTTAGAAAACATTCAGAGAAGAGCCACTAAAGAATTACCAGGTATGAGGGACCTATCATATATAGAAAGATTTAAATTACTTAAACTACCTACATTAGCATATCGAAGATTAAGAGGAAACATGATAGAAATCTACAACATAATACACACCATTTATGACCACGAATCTGTACCAAATATTTTGAGAAACAATGAAATATCACTAAGAACAGGAACCGGGTGACATTCTTTAAATTATTTACTCAAAGAGCCAAACTAAACCTATGAAAAACTGTATTTCCAATTCGAATTACCGAACCATGGAATAGTCTCCCTCATACAGTGATCATACAGCTAAATCCCTAGAATAATTCAAAACACGACTAGACAAATTCTGGTATACCCAGGTTATTGTGTTTGACTTTGAAGCACCGTTAAGAAGAACTAACAATAGAACCGGAACACTCGATCTTATAGTAACAGATTATGAAAACGAAGAGCTAATCACAGAGGAACACAGAATCCTACGACCAGAACCTTCCTAAGGTATCCTAAGGTAAGGCAGGTAACAAATACATGCACGGGCGTACATTTTACACATCGCACCATCGCAAACATAGACCTACACATGTTGTCAACAAACAGAAAACTCGTCGTTCTGCTGTGGCAAACAACCGACCTGTTGGAACTGTCACACCATGCAGACTATGCGAAAGCAAACGCAATTGGAATACGAGCGTTCTACCGTAAAACGCCACATTAAAATTGGCGCCGTCAATAAAGCGATTGCATTTTACGATGAGCGTCATCACAGCGCTACTCCGGCAGCCATGATTTATTGAAGCGGTTATTGCCGGTTGTGTCAGCCAACGTATGAAGCTCCCACTTTCCTCTATTCCCCGTCCAGTCATTCCGCCTGAGAGGTGAACGTTGTTTTGTTTAAGTCTCTCTTTTCTATAGAGTGCTCCTGCATATTTCATCATGTCATCGCATCTCCGTCTCATCTTCCCCGTCTGTTGTTCTTGCCCACGTTCTGAGTTTGCGTCTTGATGGTTCTCGCCTTATGACCTACATACTTTCATTTTGTTGTTGTGAGTATTCGAATGCATATCTTACTTTCGTTTTCAATCAATTTCCGAGTGGTTCTTTGTATTGGTATTTGCTTTCGGTTTTTTCGTTCATTTATCTCGTCGTTGAGTGCGTTTGGCATCAGTATGTTATTATTGATATGGCCTTCAAGCAGTATTACAAGTTTGTCGTTCTAGTTAACTGGTTGTGTCTTCAGAAGTAGCTTTAGGGGAGACCGGGGCTAGTTGTAACAAAAACAACACATTTCAGGATTGCGGGTAAGTTTCTTAACCGATCGAAA
>JAODUO010000118.1:50000-135000 GCA_025642075.2 Ridgeia piscesae
GATAACAGCAAATCAATTCCTACTTGGGGGAGAGCAGGTAATCCAGCTTAACTATTAAGAGATGAGGCTAAATTAAGCCATACCCTTGAGAAATGACTTAAGATCTGGTTTTGCATTTAACAGATAACAGATCAACGTAGCTCATCTGTCACGAAGTCTGACTGCCTAATGCACGTCTGGTTATACTGGTCAAATTGCATGTCCACTATATATATATATATATATATATATATATATATATATATATATATATATATATATATATATATATATATATATATATAATAAAGCATCGCTGAAAGTATAATTGTGGATAGCATTGCAGAAAAGTGATGTTACAAAATCAGAGAATGTTCTGTAAACAATTATGAATTGCATTAACAGTAAAGTCAAATTTCCCAGGAGCATCGATACACGTTGCAGGCCTAATGTAGATGTTGGATCACTGCGGAAACAGCATTGCGAAAATATATGTACTAATATAAAAGAATAGCCGATGTGATTAATATAACTTTGATTGCATTTCTGGAATGACAGTTGAACTGATGGATATTATCAACGGGTAATTGGGTAATACGTCACCAGGTTTGTATGGTATTACCCCAGAACACATCAAGTTCGCAGATCCTCAACTTGTGGTGCTATGGTTATGGTCGCTTAACTAAATCGTGCCTGACGAAGTGTTTGAAGAGACGGGAGAAGATTACCGACAACTTACAATGATGGACTTGACGAGCCGTGGAGATAACATTTCCGGTACTTTCCACGCATGCGCTTACAGTCGTGACAGGATAATGCAGTGAACTACCTGTCGGATCCGCGTTTGACATAAACTCGATCGACAGCTTACAATCTAACGTCTGCTGACCGTCTTATTGCAGGACGTGGTGCGTCAGTAGTGGAGAGACTTGAAAAAGGAACTCAGTTGACAGCCGGCTCGGGTATTTCCTTCTCCGAGCGTGAGTCGAATACTATATGTTCGCGCAGAAAGTAATTCTATCACCTTTGTGTGACAAACTGCAACCCTAACTTTGCCTTAAGAAATAATCTTCGTAAGATCTTCTTTAGTCGTGATGATATTGGTGTTATGGATAATATAATTGTTACCCTTACTATGATTGCTAACAGTAGGTTTATGTTATATATATATATATATATATATATATATATATATATATATATATATGGAATTCTTTCCGCGGATAGAATTCCATAGGGCAGCATGAAGAAGAGGGTAAAAAGACCGGATGATTGGCGGACAGACTTACAGACGGACAGACGGACAGGCGGACAGGCGGACTAGCGAACCGGTGGAAAGACTAGCAGGTAGACAGTCCGACAGGCGGACATAACGTCTGCCGTTAGATGGACAGGCGGATAGGCCTATAGGCGGATAGAGGAGCAGGCGGATAGGCGGCGAGGAAGATCGGAGAGGAAGACAGATGGACGCATGGACATATGGACAGGTGGACAGACTGACAGACACTACGAGCGCACACATATGCAAGGTGAGCCGTGTGCTAGTGAGAGATGTGAGTCCTACCACTGACGCTGCTGTCCTCGCTACCGTTGACGAGACACACGGACGTAAGGAACTGCTGGGCGATCGTGCTCTTGCCGACGCCAGCCGCCCCGAGCAGCAGCACCCTCTGTCGCGGCACCCTCTCGTCGGTCAGCCTCAGCGGGTCGACGACTCGTGCCCCGGACGACGGCGTCTGCCGGCTCGAGTCGCAGTCGTACAGCGACTGGATGCATGAGCAGCTCTTGTTACGGAACGAGTCACCGCAGTTGACAACCCCCTTCGCCGTCGTCACGAAGTTCCTCACCCGATCCCACTCGTCGGCGTCATCGGGGCTGGGCCTCGGTCTGGAGCCCGGCTTCTGTAGGCTGTTGCGGGTCGGCATGCTTGACGTGCGCGGCCTCATGCCGTCGACGCCGTAGTGTGTGTCGGCGAGACGCGGTCGACGCCGTCGCTTCACTGACGACGACCGACTGTGGGGTGCACTGCGGCAAATAGTCACTATGGGCGGCGGCGACAGGTCGTGACTGTCGCAGGAGTCCGACAGACAGGTGATACTGGACAGCAGCTTGAGCGGCCACGGCTTGTGTCTGGCCTTCGGGCTGGTGGCACACAGCATCTCTCTCTCGTCGCCGCCGTCCGAGCGAGAGCGACGAATCTGCGGCCATTCGGGCACGTGCAGACATAGCGTGTTCGGCGGCTTGTCGCCCGCTTCCACCGAGGAGGGCTTCCCGCGCGATGAGAGGCTCGGGAGGCTGCCGCCGTAGGTGCTGGCCGAGCTGAGGCGCCGGCCGGCCTGGGCACAGAACAACTCGAAGTAATCGACATCGTCGTCGTCGAGCGCCGAGCGCATGGTGCCGCAGTGTGCCGAGGACGACTGTTGACTGCGGCGCCTACCAGGGCCAGGTCAGACGGCGTCAATGTGTCATTGTCGCGCGTCTACCTGACGACTACGCAAGCCTGGTCGTGGCCGTGGCCGTGGCCGCAGTGCGGGGTGGGCGGCCGGCAGCAGCGGCAGGGACCGACCTCGGGGGTCGCCGCCGTCGTTTCTCGACCTCTTTGCGCCTTTGACTATACAGCGAGGTGTCTTTAATTACGTGGTGCTTGGAAGGCTATGTTCACGTAATTTAACAGACAGTTTGATTTTATTATCCTTTTTAATATATGTTATATACTTTTTACGTTAATTGTATTTTTAATGTGTTTGCTTTAATTTTATTACGTACACTTTTGTTAATAATTATTTTAATAAGATCTTTTACCATTGTATGATAGTATCGTATTGTTGATACTATGATATGTGTATAACTGTGATGGAACTCCAACGAAGTCGTGTAGCATTTGAACGATTGCATTACACAATAACTTCATCTCCTGAACAACTTTCTGGCTGATGCTTCTTGGCGTTCTTAAAACGGGGTGCATACAGGTCAAATACCCTTTAAAACAACACAAAATATTAATAAACGTATTCTTTGATACGATCCAGAAGGTGATCGAAATAATATCACTGAGCCGACATTGAACGCAGTACATTGTCTCGCAGGAAGAGGACGAAGGAACTACATTGCTTACGTCCAACTTACTCCAAGTGTGAAACGGTTAAATGTAGAATGTGACCAGATGCAGAACACCCGAGGGATGTGGGCATCATCGGCTGATTAGCCTCCAGAACAGCCGCCAGGAGGACATTCCTGTCAAGCGTCCAGGCAGCGTCTTCGTAAACGCCCTGACGTGGGGTAATTGAGAGGGAGCATGTGTGACATGTATATATAGCATATGCTATATATACATGTGCATATGCATAATATATATATATATATATATATATATATATATATATATATATATATATATATACATACATATATATGTATAGTGAAATGTTAACAATATATCAAAAGCAAGCAAACTAACAATGTAGCAGCTAAAATAACTTTGTAAATAATAATGTTAAAATTTCACTTCCAAAGCCACACCACAACATTGTCTCTAGAACACGGCGAAGCTTAGTTAGTATTGACCCAGTAGAACTCGCCATGCAGCAAATAACAACAAAAACGAGAAACAATGGTTTATTGAGAGTCCATCTCAACATCGCTAGTGTGAAGTATACGTTAGTTTTACATTAATTCTTTCCTCTAGTGCGTTACTAATACAATGTGACGAGACTGTCAGTGTCGCGTATAAGTAGCGCCCTCTGGCGTATCACATGGAACTATGGACTCGGCCGTTTGTCACGGACTTGATCAATTAGTACTAATTTTAGTAACTCCTCCTGAGAGACGGATAGTTTGGTGTGCGCACTGCGATAATAACAGTTGTTCGGCCAAGCACAGCTAGCGCTGGTTGGAGCAGTGGCATTACAAAGTTTCATCTAGCCTCGATTAACCAGACTCCGTGAGGTGGCAGCACTTATCAGCCCCTCAACTCCGCCTGGAATATTAATGGCCTGCCGATGTGACAGACAGGGCAGCCTTACCCCAGATTAGGGTAGAGACGCTGATTGGCTCTCAGACCAACTATGAAATAAAAATTAAAATAACGATATACTTTTACAAGTTAATGATATCCTGGGAAAAGTATTCGACATGGAACTTATATTCATGCAAAATAAACAGAAATACATATTTGCAATTATTTACGAAGCAGAAATTCAACAAGCCAATTGGCTGTCACGCGAACATAAAAATAAATAGAATAAATACGAATAATTGTGTACTTTAAATGTTGGTTATATCGACATAATTAATTACTTAGAAATAATGAAATGTAATTTTAATTTATAATACTGAATTCAGGTAGGTAGGACATTACACCAATGACTGTCTGGATTTGTTTTGTAAACTTATAGGTTTTTGATAAAACAAACTTAGTTAGTCCTTCATTGGTTTTTGGGCAATCCGTCGCCGTGGGAATTCGTCATCTTGGCACTAGTATGCATATGCTTGCCGTAGCCGCTAGCACCAGCCGTCAAACACCGTGGAAAATATTCTAATACATGAATAGTGTCGCACTTACGTCAATAGTAGCATGTGTGTTGCAAGTGCCTTGTCAGAGTTCTTGTGAGGTTCCTTGTACCGCGCCGTTGTGTTCCGGGTTAATCCACACAGATGTTTATTTGCACTGTACAAGTATGCGTTAATAGCGCCACGGACAGTTACGTCATTTCCTGGTTACGCGACAGCTTCCGATGATCGCCCGTTACGCGGCGCCACTGATCACAAGCACGAGTAAAACAAGATCCACCGAGAACCGCATGGCTGACCTGTCGGTTAGCAACGCCAATGAATGGATAGTACCTTAATAGCAGTAGTTGGTAGCTTAATTAATTAGGTCTCACTTTGAGCAAGATCGTACAAACAATTGCAATTACTAAGAATTAGTCCGGTGGTTCATAGCAACACAATACCATTTCGACTTCCTTTTGACAAACAATTTCTGCTCCTGGAATATCTCATAAATGTTTGCAGAGTTATTAATAATGTTAGCCAAGTTATTCAAAAAAGGAATAGATCAGAAAGGCATATTGAACTAAAGAACTGTCTATTTTAGACCTATATCTTCCCCAAGGAACTGCCAATTTGGCGACGTTGGTGCTGGGGGCAAAATCGCCACAATGTGGGTAGAGTTGGAACTACACAGTCACCCGTCCTACAGATATGTATGCGTGCACGTTCTTGCACGACCCAGCGCCAGTCTCCTGCGTCACACCCGTCACAAAACGCAGATTTTCTTGCACAACCAGGCGTCACATGCATGCGCATATACATACGTCGTACGCCCGCACCAACGCACGCATGTACGTAGGGGCTCTCTCTCTCACACGCACGCGCGCCACACACACACACACACACACACACACACACACACACACACACACACACACACACACACACACACACACACACACACACACACACACACACAAACACACAAACACAAACACACAGTTCATACCCCATATGACTTTGCAACTTCCTCACGAGACTACAATAGGCGCAATTCTGCTGATGTGTTATGTACTGGTGACAAAAAACAACAAGGCACATCATTGGTGATGTTTCCAAATGTGGCTCAACACCCTGTAATATACAATAGCATCGACATCGCGGGAACTGTTGTGTAGTTGTATCGAGTGTCAATTGGGTTCTATAAGTTGCCTACACTGTATCTCACGATGATTCACATTAATTAGTCCATACACATACTACCTGAGTTATAAGATATTGTGTACATGTAAACAGCCCTGTCCTGCCATCAAAACGACGTGTGTTCCTTTGTCACACCAGCACACAGGTGTCCTGTCTGTGACATGTCTGGGACTAGGTTTAGTCTTTCACCGATTCAGTGCAATTGTTCCCTTTCGACTGTGTCTCAACCCTGCTGGCTCCACATCGCTGTTTCACGGTCCAAACACACCGCCTCACACCGGTTTTGTTAAATGTGGCAGTGTCACACTTTACACCCAGCATAAGAATTGATGGAAGGTGACTACCACCCTTAATTGTGAATTTAGGAGACTGTGAAGTATGCATGCGTATAAACATTCACAGTGACACGTGTCATGTTGGTATGCTCGGCGAGGACCTCTACTGCGTCACACCGATGTCTCTCCCCGTCACAACACGTAGAGGTCCTTGCACGACCTGGCGCCAGTCTCTTCCTGTCACAACACGTAGAGGTCCTTGCACGACCTGGCGCCAGTCTCTTCCGGTCACAACACGTAGACGTTCTTGCACGACCTGGAGCCAGTCTCTCCCCGTCACAACACGTAGACGTTCTTGCACGACCTGGAGCCAGTCTCCTGCGTCACACCGGTGTCTCTCCCCGTCACAACACGTAGAGATTCTTGCACGACCTGGCGCCAGTCTCCTGCATCACACCGGTGTCTCGCCACGTCACAACACGTAGAGGTTCTTGCACGACCTGGCGCTAGTCTCCTGCGTCACACCGATGTCTCTCCCCGTCACACCACATAGAGATTCTTGACATTACACCAATGACTGTCTGGATTTGTTTTGTAAACTTATAGGTTTTTGATAAAACAAACTTAGTTAGTCCTTCATTGGTTTTTGGGCAATCCGTCGCCGTGGGAATTCGTCATCTTGGCACTAGTATGCATATGCTTGCCGTAGCCGCTAGCACCAGCCGTCAAACACCGTGGAAAATATTCTAATACATGAATAGTGTCGCACTTACGTCAATAGTAGCATGTGTGTTGCAAGTGCCTTGTCAGAGTTCTTGTGAGGTTCCTTGTACCGCGCCGTTGTGTTCCGGGTTAATCCACACAGATGTTTATTTGCACTGTACAAGTATGCGTTAATAGCGCCACGGACAGTTACGTCATTTCCTGGTTACGCGACAGCTTCCGATGATCGCCCGTTACGCGGCGCCACTGATCACAAGCACGAGTAAAACAAGATCCACCGAGAACCGCATGGCTGACCTGTCGGTTAGCAACGCCAATGAATGGATAGTACCTTAATAGCAGTAGTTGGTAGCTTAATTAATTAGGTCTCACTTTGAGCAAGATCGTACAAACAATTGCAATTACTAAGAATTAGTCCGGTGGTTCATAGCAACACAATACCATTTCGACTTCCTTTTGACAAACAATTTCTGCTCCTGGAATATCTCATAAATGTTTGCAGAGTTATTAATAATGTTAGCCAAGTTATTCAAAAAAGGAATAGATCAGAAAGGCATATTGAACTAAAGAACTGTCTATTTTAGACCTATATCTTCCCCAAGGAACTGCCAATTTGGCGACGTTGGTGCTGGGGGCAAAATCGCCACAATGTGGGTAGAGTTGGAACTACACAGTCACCCGTCCTACAGATATGTATGCGTGCACGTTCTTGCACGACCCAGCGCCAGTCTCCTGCGTCACACCCGTCACAAAACGCAGATTTTCTTGCACAACCAGGCGTCACATGCATGCGCATATACATACGTCGTACGCCCGCACCAACGCACGCATGTACGTAGGGGCTCTCTCTCTCACACGCACGCGCGCGCCACACACACACACACACACACACACACACACACACACACACACACACACACACACACACACACACACACAAACACACAAACACAAACACACAGTTCATACCCCATATGACTTTGCAACTTCCTCACGAGACTACAATAGGCGCAATTCTGCTGATGTGTTATGTACTGGTGACAAAAAACAACAAGGCACATCATTGGTGATGTTTCCAAATGTGGCTCAACACCCTGTAATATACAATAGCATCGACATCGCGGGAACTGTTGTGTAGTTGTATCGAGTGTCAATTGGGTTCTATAAGTTGCCTACACTGTATCTCACGATGATTCACATTAATTAGTCCATACACATACTACCTGAGTTATAAGATATTGTGTACATGTAAACAGCCCTGTCCTGCCATCAAAACGACGTGTGTTCCTTTGTCACACCAGCACACAGGTGTCCTGTCTGTGACATGTCTGGGACTAGGTTTAGTCTTTCACCGATTCAGTGCAATTGTTCCCTTTCGACTGTGTCTCAACCCTGCTGGCTCCACATCGCTGTTTCACGGTCCAAACACACCGCCTCACACCGGTTTTGTTAAATGTGGCAGTGTCACACTTTACACCCAGCATAAGAATTGATGGAAGGTGACTACCACCCTTAATTGTGAATTTAGGAGACTGTGAAGTATGCATGCGTATAAACATTCACAGTGACACGTGTCATGTTGGTATGCTCGGCGAGGACCTCTACTGCGTCACACCGATGTCTCTCCCCGTCACAACACGTAGAGGTCCTTGCACGACCTGGCGCCAGTCTCTTCCTGTCACAACACGTAGAGGTCCTTGCACGACCTGGCGCCAGTCTCTTCCGGTCACAACACGTAGACGTTCTTGCACGACCTGGAGCCAGTCTCTCCCCGTCACAACACGTAGACGTTCTTGCACGACCTGGAGCCAGTCTCCTGCGTCACACCGGTGTCTCTCCCCGTCACAACACGTAGAGATTCTTGCACGACCTGGCGCCAGTCTCCTGCATCACACCGGTGTCTCGCCACGTCACAACACGTAGAGGTTCTTGCACGACCTGGCGCTAGTCTCCTGCGTCACACCGATGTCTCTCCCCGTCACACCACATAGAGATTCTTGCACGACCTGGCGCCAGTCTCCTGCGTCACACCGATGTCTCTCCCCGTCACAACACGTAGAGGTTCTTGCACGACCTGGAGCCAGTCTTCTGCGTCACACCGGTGTCTCTCCCCGTCACACCACATAGAGATTCATGCACGACCTGCGCCAGTCTCCTGCGTCACACCGATGTCTCTCCCCGTCACAACACGTAGAGGTTCTTGCACGACCTGGAGCCAGTCTCCTGCGTCACACCGGTGTCTCCCCCCTTCACAACACGTAGAGGTTCTTGCACGACCTGGCGCCAGTCTCCCGCGTCACACCGATGTCTCTCCCCGTCACTACACGTAGAGATTCTTGCACGACCTGGCGCCAGTCTCCCGCGTCACACCGGTGTCTCTCCCCGTCACAACACGTAGAGGTTCTTGCACGACCTGGCGCCAGTCTCCTGCGTCACACCGGTGTCTCTCCCCGTCACAACACGTAGAGGTTCTTGCACGACCTGGCGCCAGTCTCCTGCGTCACACCGGTGTCTCTCCCCGTCACAACACGTAGAGGTTCTTGCACGACCTGGCGCCGCGGTCCCCACACAACAGACGCAGCACGCCCTGCTTGGCCTTGAGCGGACAGCAGCTGGTGTCCCGGGCGACGTGTTTCAGTCTGGCTGGCTCACTGGCCCGACGTCGGCCCTCCCCCACCTGTCGGATGAGACGGATCTGCTTGAGGATGCCGACGAGCAGCTCGTCTATCTTGTGGTCGATGGCGGCCGACACTTCGATGTACTTACAGTCGTACTCCTTCGCCGCCGTCTTGCCGTCTGCAACAGGCGAGGCATGGATACAGCTACAGCGGCAATGCGCCAACATGGATCGTTATAAGAGCATCTCAGCACCTTGTGTGTGAGGGGATGCGTGTGTGTGTGTGTGTGTGTGTGTGTGTGTGTGCGTGCGTGCGTGCGTGCGTGCGTGCGTGCGTGCGTGCGTGTATGTGTGTGCGTGAGAGAGAAAAATTGTTTGCCGCAGCCAGCCAGCCCGCCCGCCCGCCCACCCGCCCGCCCGCCCCCCGCCCGCCCGCCCGCCCGCCCGCCCGCCCGCCCGCCCGCCCGCCCGCCCGCCCGCGCCCGCCCGCCCGCCGCCCGCCCGCCCGCCCGCCCGCCCGCCCGCCCGCCTGACTGTTGGTGTGCGTGCGTCTGTGCGTATGTGGTGAGTGCATATTGAATACGAATGCAAACACGCATACATAATACTGTGATCTGTTTCGTATTTATTTGATCACGCTGTCGCTGGAGCCTGCGTATTGCATCAATACGTCAATACATCAATACATCCCCCCAACCTGCTGTGAGACGGTCTGATTCACCTTCATTCTCGTCCAGCCATAAATGTCCCTTGATAATTGCCCACATTTGTATCTGCTCTACCTCGATGTTAAGATTACGTTTAATTGTGTTGCGTCTACTGCGCACGTCATGCGAACTCCTCCGTCACCCGTGCCTCTGTGGAGGGCATACACGAGAGCCTGCAGATTCCGACAGATGGCAGCACATAGTTGACGCGGGCAAGTGTTATGCGTGCGTTGGTAGAGAATCGATCGAACTATTTGACTTCGCGCTGTTGTCCGTCTTGCGCAGAAAATACACACATTATCTACTACAATAGTTTGCCAGCAAATTAGAGAAAAGTGTATGTTGAAGTTTTGTCAAGTAACAAATAAATAGTGTCAACATGGACGAATCAGCCTGTAAGTTGTGTTACGTCACAAACTCCAACTGCCCTTGCCGAAATATATCGAAGCTAATCATATACCATAACCCCTCACCCCCATTACTACCATTGGAATGATTTGTTTAGACAATTTTTTCGAAAGATGGTATTTAAACAAAAAGATAAATGTATATGATTAACTGAATAATGCGGAAACACCGAATCAATACTGCATAAACAATGATCAACCAAGTGTCATAAACGTTAAAAATGAAACTAAAACAGCATAATTGCGTTCAAGGGCCTCTGGTGAGAATGTTACCAAAGATCTCGCTACCCTTTCCTAAATCGCTCTAACGCTATAAATAGTTCTAACTGCGTAATTACTTCTGCCTCCAGTAAGCGAAGTGCACACCGGTCATTATACGCCTGTCTACTAATGATGCGTTTAATTATACAGTCTTCGCCACGGCAGTGTTGGCGACAGTCACACGCAGATCTGTCTCTGTCACATATCGACTCTCTCTGATGCAAGAAGAACACTTCTAATCGGTAACACCAGTCGGCATTAATGTGATGGAGATGACGCAGCCGTTCCCAATAGCTTCAATCTAGCCGATATCGTCGAGGATTATGTCCGCTTCAGCCAGCGCCAGAGTGTCACACTCTCACGTCACACGTCGAGGGTCGCGACCCGCACGTTTTGGTTATAGTACACTTTGATAAGTAACATATTTGATCACTTAAGTATGACTATGTGTTATGCATTACGTAATTATAATTACGTTCGTGCAGTGTACCTAAAACGCAAAGCGTGTTTAGTGTAGTTATTTAGGGCGAATCCCCTGTAAAAATTATCCAAATCGGCCATTTATTAATACACGGAATTTGAAAATGTATTATAACGGTGTACATATGCTTTTGACATGTAACGCAAATGTTAATAGGGCTTAGTTGTGTCATAAGGTCAAATGTATAGTATTAATTATTTTTCCAATATTTTCATGGAATGCTGTATTTACAGCAAACATCGCTAAAAACATATCGACATTAATTAAGTACTTATATAGCGCAGAATCAATCTTCAGGATTACTCAAATTGTTTTACACCATCTTGGCTTCTCTGGGAAGAATCCAGCCACGCTGCAATTAATGCACGAAACCTATTCGTACACATATACAGCTGAGTGAACTGGAGCAATGTAGAGTGAACGAACCAGTTCATGACAGCATATGATTCATGTTGACACTCGACGACCATTTATTTATTTATTATTTTTATTATTACATATTTATACTATTTTTATTTATTTATTAAATGTTAATATACACTGTATAGTTGCATATTTATTTATGTCGGTATTTTACGGGAACATGATTATTTTATTAGCATATGCATATTTTACCAAAGTAGTATTGTATTACTGTTTTTATTTATTCGTTATTATTCAGTTAGGAATAATTAGTGTAAAGCGCCCCAGAACAATTATTTGGATGGGGCGCTATATAAGAAATTTATTATTATTATTATTCGAACCCGGGCTCTCTCAGTCGAGAATCCGAAGTTCTAACCACTGCGCTACTACGTTTAATACTCACGTATTATGTACAGAAGTACATAATAGAGATGTTTGTTTATAACATAATCTGATGTGATTTTACTACACGTAATTAAAATGAGCATTCCCTCAACTTTCGTTTACCCAATTATGCGCATGCGCCGCAGTCCGCAGAAGTACATCCCTAAATGATACGTCCCCAATTAACAGGTCTGCCTGTCGTCATCGATCTCCTGAACGGATGTAACATCAATTTATATACGAATTAAGTTTTCTTTAAGTTATTCCGTTCTCTGGAATCGTCCGTCAGCTGAGGGTCGTAATTATTAGCAGGAATGTAAATAAATCAACAACCTTGACTGACTTCAACAAATTCCAGAAACATCCGAATAGCCCCACCAGCCTCTGCAGCACGAATTTGCGATTAGCCCCGCCTGTCTCTAGACTCTCTACTATATCTACGGGAACTTGCGATTAGCCTCTCCTGTCTCTCCTACAACTATAGCATGGACACGTCGATTTTCAGGAATTCAACTTGCATTATTAATATCATATTTCCAACCCGCAAGCTTCGTTGTATCGCGATTAACGTGTGTGGATAGGAATGCCTGTTGCAGCCCTGCTATGTGGCAACCGGACGTTATCCTACGAACGGCCCACTAAGCACGCGCGTGGGTGAGGGAGTGTGCCAGGAACTGACGGCCCTTCAGTCTCTATCAACAGTCTCTTGTCACGCAGACATTATTTATATTTGGCAACAGTTATCAGACACTGGGTTTTATGTGCTGGAGCAGCAACGGAAATTAATAACCGGCCACGCGGCGGTGTCAGTCCAGTGTACCGGCGTGGTAGGAACGCCCCGGCATATCCGGCAGTTCCGCGCATGCTTCATTAATTGTGCGCGTTTTGTGGCGGAACTATACTGATTCCGGGGTTATGCAAAATGGCAAAACACCGTATATTGATGCATGTGTATTGACCAGTTTTTGTATACTGGTTCTCACTGACTATAGTCACTTTCCGGCGATTTGTAACATCGATATTCACCGGCATTTATTGCATTCGTTGTCACCACAGTTCATTGCTCTGGTTCCATCACCATTTGTCCCAACGTTTATTTGACAGGTTCTTCTGTAGTATTCGCTACACTCACCATCATAATCATCATTAATCTGCACTGACCACACTGTCGTGGCTCTCAGGCTGTTTGTTTACCTGTCTTTCTCCACCTATTTGTATCTCTGTCGTCCTTCTACTTCCATTGCATAGGTTTACCTTTTGTTAAATGTGTTTCGCGAAGCTATAAAAATCAGATACGAACAACCTCGACTGCTTTGGATTTGCATATCAATGTTTACTGTATTATTCTTATTTATTGCACTGCAATTTATTTATTTAAAAAACTACTGCCCGTGTGTGGTGGGCGTGTTTTGGCAATATCATAAAATTTCTTTTTATAATATGTTTTTTCGTAGGCGCAATATTATTATCCCACATAAAAAATACATTCCGCGAAATAAATTCATGTTACTAATATTAACGACCATCGTGATTCGGGAAATGCAACAGACACCTTAATTTAAACTCACCGATCTCGGGTACGACTCTCCGTCTCACCAGGTCTGTCTTGTTGGCGACGAGAATGACAGCGACTGGGCGGCCTTCCTCCGACCGGATCTCGCGCAGGCGTTGCATGGCGGTCGCGAAAGACTTCCGGTCTTCGACGGAATACACGACAACGTAAGCATCGAGTTGGTCACACGCGGCAATGTCGCCCGTCTGCAAATGGACAGTCGTTACACAGTGGAACCTTGCCATTAAGGTCACACCTGGGACATGGCGGACGTGACCTCAATGGCGCCGTGGCTGTAGTACGGAGGTGACCGTAAACAAGATACGACTGTGTTAATGCAACGTTGGTGAATGATAATGTTTTATTTGAAAACATAATGTTCTTTATTTCTTTATCGCAACATGATCTTAGTGTCAGTGTGCGGGACTTGTTTTCTCCAAATTACAGGTTGATGTGTAAATGTGGGGGATTACTTGTGTATGTTCACGTGCGTGTTTGTGCATCTGTCTGCGAGTGCGCGTGTGCGTTTGTATGCGCTTAATGCGGAGGTAAGTGTGTGCGTGCTTGCACGCGTGTGTGTGCGTACGTATGTGTGTGCGCGTGCGTGTGTTCGTGCGTGCGTGCACGTGTATAATATCGAATGTGTGTAGTTTTGAGACGTCATGTGTACGTGCGTATATGAGTAGATTACGTGTGTCTATATGTGTTCACCCGTCCATTCGTTTCGTCTGCTTGCGTGAGTTGTCATGCAATTAGCGCCAGGCGAATTTCACACACTACAACTACAAAGACCTACCTGCTCTGCTGGCCTGTCGCACCGGTCAACAAACTCTAACGTCGATTCCTCTCCGTCCAGCAGGATCGTCACAGAACTGTCCTGGTCATCATCTAAGACAAGCAAAACACCATTGCACCAATTGCTGTTCCAATCCCTTCTACGACTGTCTGATAGCGCATTCTCTCCTACTGCATGGTCATCTCCCCCATCCTTGTATCTCCCATAGCCACCCCTACACACACACACACACACACACACACACACACACACACACACACACACACACACACACCACACACACACACACACACACACACACACACTCACACACACACACACACACACACACACACACACACACACACACACACTCACACACACACTCACACACACACACACCACCACACACACTCACACACACACACACACTCACACACTCACACACACACACACACACACTCACACACACACACACACCACACACACACACAATCAAAACACACACACTCACACACTCACACACACACACACACACACACACACACACACACACACACACACACACACACACAAACACACACACACACACACCAAAAACACACACACACTCACACACACACACACACACACACAACACAAACACACAACACACCACACACACACACACACACACACCACACACACACACACACACACACACACACACACACACACACACACACACACACACACACACACACACACACACACACACACACACACACACACACACACACACACACACACACACACACACACACACACACACACACACACACACACACACACACACACACACACACACACACACACACACACACACACACACACACACACACACACACACACACACACACACACACACACACACACACACACACACACACACACACACACACACATGTTGGTAGACAATACTAGTTAATATGAAAAGATCGTGAAACGAGATCCCGTGAGGGTAGCTGCGTGCGGCCTACGGAACAAGAAGACAGATTCTGGAGGATGTCAGTAAACAAGCGGAAGAAGCTATCGAGGGACGTGGCCCACCTGGGAACAAGAGGAATAAGAATATCTTGGGCAGTTTGCTTGTCTCGATGTTTTTCCGATGTAAAATGTTTTTGTTTTGGCAAATTGGTTAGGTCAATGTTCAGTTCCAATAAACAACTGGTGACGAGCGGCAATTGTGTTTCCAAGTACAGACGCGTTGCACAAAGGCACAGCTGCAAGTTTTATATTTGGTCAGCATATCAGTAATTTGGTGGCATTTAAGAGTTTTCTCACGTACAGTTGTTTTATAAGTTGACAAAACATTAACAACTGGTCCAGTCGGCAGTGCCCTGGGTCAAGTAGCACGCGTAGTGCGATGTAAAACAGACATCGCACTGTATAGATGGCTGCTGGCCGAATTCAACTGTTATACCAAACTGCATCTCTGCTGATTGCTTACCCCGGCGACATTGCAACGAGGCACATAATTCGTTGCCATTTAATTTCACCTTTTTATTTCGAATGCAAATACATATTATTTGTTAATACATGGGACACCTATCGTGTATGATAAGGCACTATATATTTGGTTTTGCGCAGAAATGTCTAATAACGAAGAAAACCGGAAACATCCGAATTTGCACATGGGCTAGATAGGAGGTAATCAAACCACTCGCTTGGAATAAAGATGGCGTTACGCAGTGTTCTATGTGGACGATTTAGGCACTGAACAAAAGTGTTTTTCAGTTTGACTGATAAGTGAATATGCTTCTGTCACCTTAATGTATAGTTTATATAGTGTACATTTATGTATATGGAATGTTACAGCTGTGCTTCACTTTTCCCCCTTTTTAAGTCATACGATAATGTCACCGTCGGGACTAATGAGGTACGGAATGTTAACCGCAAAGACAGCGTTCATAATAATTATTCATAATATTCACACACTCATGGTTGAATTGACCCAACATGAAGCTGTGTTGTGAATTACGTTCATTGTCACCCAAACTCGAATGTCACGTGGGTTTAAGTGAACCACGATTTACAATTAAATTTCGAAAGCAATGGTCGTGTAGTTTCAGTCAACATTAAATGTGACGTGTGAGAGCAGTGTGTATGAATTAAGTCGCGAAATTGTGAATTGCTTATTTACCCTCTTGAGATCATCTAGAATAATATGAGGTATCGTTTACAATGATTTGTTGATTTATCTTCTGCAGTTTTTCATATATTGACAAAAAATGAAGAGATACAGGGTAGTCTACCTTTGATTCATTACACTGTTTTCTATTATTTTTTAACCCATGGGTAAGACATTTCATGCATT
The DNA here is from genome assembly GCA_025642075.2 of Ridgeia piscesae. Taxonomy (NCBI): domain Eukaryota; kingdom Metazoa; phylum Annelida; class Polychaeta; order Sabellida; family Siboglinidae; genus Ridgeia; species Ridgeia piscesae. Next base: position 66,617 of record JAODUO010000118.1, read on the forward strand.
TAAAAACAAAATATGTTCGGCTTGTTTATCGAGGACAATTATTCATGTATTTCCTTCTGCTAAAATAACAAAATGAATAGCTACAATTGGCCCGCGTGCGGAATAGACCCGAACGATTTAATACCCGGTCCGCCATGGCTGGCCACAAGCCGGCGTCGTGGTGAAACCAGAACTGCGCGTCTATATTGCTCACGAATGTAATAAATATGTCATTTATACGACAAACGACAGATGTCCTTGTCGCGATATGACTGATTTGGATTATCTGACCAATTATTAAAATGTCTCCTAAATAACTCCATATCGTCTGCTCGGTCCGTCTCTGGTCAGTGTTCACCGCCAATGCTAACAATCAGTGTAGACCAGTCGTATCGGTTGATGAGTCCAACTAACCAAACACACCCTCCTCGCACGCCAGGAGTCGCTGCTGCTGATTACGTCAATGTCAGCTGACAGTGACGTAATCAGCGGCAGCGACCCAGATATAACGGCCATGAAAAACGTGTACGCACTCATGGCATTCCGTATGAGTAGTACGAATGTGCACACATAAAAATTTTGATTTATCATCTAAATCTGTCGATCTATTATTTGGTTTAAAACCCAATATTGTCCATCGCTAATCCCTACACATGTCATTCAAACATATTTTCTATAAAAAAATATTGTCGTTAACCATCGTATCTTGCGCAAGGGAATTGCTCAGCCGATATGTAGGCACATCACCAATCCGTAACAAAGACACCAAGAAATTAAAAACAAGAAATAAAACCGACCACCCTCACCGTTGCCACTGCTGCCCTCTCGTGTTGGGGCTACACAGGGACGGTTCACTGTGAAGATGAACGCAGCACTTAACTTATGGAATGATGTCTAACACAAAATTGTTTGAACTATCGCAAAACGATCCGGAATACCACACACAGCGAAGATTATATTTTCACTTCGCTGGGGTGTGGGCGCTCCGGAAACTACATGATATGGCTGCTAGTGACAGTTTGATCCAGCTCTCATAATCAGTGTTCCCTGCTGGAGACAGAAATAACAGATTGTTGACCGGTGCAAATAACGCGCCTGCTTATTACGGTACACGACCAAATGATGCCAGAACTCGGGAGAGGAAACAAACCCGTGTCACCGGTTTACCACCGGATATGAAAGGTATCATCGAGTTTCATCACAACGGATATTACTTTCTTATAGGACGCTATCCTTGTGTAAAATGGCAGGATACAATTGCAAATATTGTCGTCGTGCAGTGCTGGAAGACAACATCAGTGGGCCACATCCTCAAACACAACGCCTACGTTGTCTAGGATTCGGACAGCGGATAGCCAGTGACATTGTAGCGCTCACCTTTTCCGCGCGTTAAGATATCCGGGTGACATTTCTGCACATGCACGACACATTCGTTGTCGTTAGCTACCATTAAGTATGTTGACGCTTCCCGCTGAATATCATATTAAATAGTCTTTAATCATATATATTATATATATATATATATATATATATATATATATATATATATATATATATATATATATATACATATATATATATATTTCATCAGCTATTGTGAGCAAAAACCACGTATATTATAACCTTTCATCAAAGTTATATGTCTCAAATTAACACGAGGCAAACGGGTGTTGACAACATGCATTGTATTGAGAGCAAACGCGAATCACGTGACTTCAGCGCGCCATAATTCATGACAGTGATGTAAACAAACGTAATCTTTTAATTTATAGAGCGTAGTTTTAAGCAATTCTTCATACTCATCACGTTAACGAAAAGCCCATCATATTTATACTTAAAATGCGTTGCGTTTTGCCGCACATTGATGATTTTACATTTATCGCGCATGAGCAGGAATATTATTTAACGCCCGGGTAAATGTGAGCGTGACAGCGTTTCTCAGACCACCCACCAGGGCAAGTCGATCAAGGGCAAATGCCGTAAAAGACACGGTCAAAGGAAACAATGCTTCTTCGGTCGATCGTCTTTCATCTTGAGTCAAAGTAACTACGTACCGTTGATTATACATATTTTTTTACTTTTAAAATAACAACAAACAGCTTGGCCCGTCTTCACAATTTGAATGTTGGCTACACACTAAACGCAATATTCTCACACAAATTACAAATTAAGTGAATTCTCTAGAGACACGTTCTACGGCGCCATGAGGAACACTAGACACTATTGTCTCTTGAGAGACGTCAGCCGCAGACACAGAGATATGCGCAATCGCTGTCTCGCAGCTGCTGCAAAACGACAGACGCTCTGGAAGCTGTTAAAATAAGTTGTGTGACGTCCGTATATTGTCATATATGCGTCGAGACGTATCTGGTTACGGAGTCTTAATACGAAAGTCAACCACACAGCACATATTTGTGTATCGCTACGTTTGACAATGACATAATAATAATAATAATGTCCATTTTTATAACGTCGGTATCCGCGCTCATGGCGCTTTTACGTTATTTTGTTCATCAAACACATATAAAACATCATGCTAAAACATGAATATTAATGTTAATAAAGCGACATTTTAAATAAAAATATATAATTACCATTCATTATATAATTAGTAAAAATTGTGACATCATTATCAAAGTAAAGTTTCTAAAAATATATATATAAACAGCTGTTTATGTTACAGGAAAAAGTAAGCTTTGACAATTTGATTTCAGTGTTGTCTTGAAGATACTGATTGTTGCACTGACTCTGGCATTGTTTGGAAGTGTATTCCAAACATTTGCTGCGGATACAGTGAACTATCGCGCACCCTACAAGTTTTTAAATTTATGTTCTGTTAATAGCAGCTTGTTTGCACAGCGCATATTTCTACGGATTTGGATCGTACGGTTTAACAAGGCTACACAAGTAAGTAGGCGAGACACCGTGGATTATCTTGAATACAAACATGGAGACTTTAAAGATGATTATCTGTTCGACTGGTAGCTAGTGTAGTTGTTTGCGAATGGGTGTGATGGGACTGAATATCCTGGAGAGCGTGACAAGTCTGGCAGCAGCGTTTTGTAATCGCTGGAGTCGTCTTAGCTGCGTTTTGTTGGGGCCGTGAAGCAGTGAATTGCACGTGTGCGGTCTGGAAGTAATGAGTGCGTGAGTGAGTAGTTCTGCAGCCGGCTGATTGGTATGCTTTCGAATCATTTCAATAATGTTCTAATTGATACACATACAGCTATAGACACTTTTGCGATGTGTTTATCCAAGGAAAGGTTCTCATCAACGATAACGCCGAGGTTGGTGACAATGTCGGTAATCACACCGTGACAGGACATAATCACTAAATGTAAGGGACACACGAACCTTGTGTGTACATTGTATTTGTACCTTTGATAGCGTTGTTTAGCGTCGGTTCTCCTAACTATAAATATGGACTCACGAATGGCAATTGTCTCCACAAATTACGATGAATCGGTATTGCCATCGCTAAATGCGTCATAGCTGTCTAGAAGCTATTCATGCAACTACCTACCTTCTTACACACGCCAGTACACGTCCGTAAGGCATGCAACGTGTGCTCGCAAATGAACCCGCAAGATTGTCTCGCCCAGTACCAATAAAATACAATCCGCAACAACATTTCATAAATGAGTTTGATCCGGTATGAAGCCAACTTACTGTAGAATTAACTCCTCCGACATTTAGCCGTATTCATTATTACTCACGGTTCTGACACACATTGACACAGATATGCATATTATGCGCTGACAGAGACGTAATGCAAAACGGCTGATAATGTAGTAAAGCGATGCTGAGGTCGTTCGCACTTATTCACCGAGCGACGCAAATCCAGTGATTTGCGTGCGGACTCAGGCGCCTAATGACGGACGCCTTCCTCAATATGCAGCCGGACAGACGTCTCCACTTACGCCTACACAGGGTGCTTTAATTGCGTTAATACAAAACGAGGCCGACTATTATGGTGTGTGTGTGTGTGTGTGTGTGTGTGTGTGTGTGTGTGTGCGTGCGTGCGTGCGTGCGTGCGTGCGTGCGTGCGTGTGTGTGTGTGTGTGTGAGATAGAGAGAGAGAGATAGAGAGAGAGAGAGAGAGAGAGAGAGAGAGAGAGAGAGAGAGAGGAGGGAGGGAGGGAGGGAGGGAGGGAGGGAGGGAGGGAGAGAGGAGAGAGAGAGAGAGAGAGAGAGAGAGAGAGAGAGAGAGAGAGAGAGAGATGGTCTGTATTTAAATTGACAATTACCGCTGTGTAATAGGGAACAGTGACAAAGAGACTCACTCTGACTGACATAGCACGGACATATCAGGATGAAAAGATAAAACAGATATATTAGTCAGCTGAAAATGACATGTATCAACAACACATAACATTTGAAATAGTACACTCCAAATTTCAATACCGCACACACACACGCACATTCACACTAACATAAATTCAAACACATAATTATACACATGCACAAGCACAAACGTACGCGCGCACACACCACACACATACACATGCACACTCACTCACACACACACACACACACACACACACACACACACACACACACACACACACACACACACACACACACACACAAATAATATTTAAAACATTGTTGCAAACTTTGAGGAGCTACAGTGCCTACATTATTATCTAGAGTACTTAAAGATTATATTTTAAACCATGCGTTATTGGTGAGAAGAATTCCTTTTTTTACTGTTAACGTATTTCTTAAATTAAGGCAACATGTTATGTCAAGAAGAAACCAAAATAAATTTGACTGAATAAGTTAAATATTTTAAATTAAGTACATCAGTGGAAATGTAGGCTTATTCACTTAGACATTACCGAAGCAAGTTCAGAACATAAACTGTGGACGAATCTGCACACACAGCATTTGTGTTTTAGTTCACAAGTGAGACTCATGAAATGGCACGAAACGGTACCAAATGTTGTATATGCGTAGTTATGACACCCTGTACCAGTAGACACTGATAACAACAAGTCGTTACTTCTTACGTTTCAGTTAAGACGCGACGGAAACACGCTTATCTAATCTTTCTTGAATGGATTTCTGAAGAGTAAACACGTCACCAGAGATTACATAAGCTAACACACAAATATCCCGCAGTCGTTCCTGCCCTATATGCGTGGGTGGGTCCAGGGGGAACAATCAGCTACCCGGCCTCTCTCACCCTTACTATTTACGTTTCACTTATGTTGACAATTTAAATTTCTGAAGGCAAATTTCTCAGATTTGTCGAAGTTGGTATTATCTCATTCGCGATTTACGACGCATTCGTCGGTATTTGCATCTTTCTGTTGCAAATACTATTGCAACTGCGCTCGTTACTAATTGACTATATTACTATAATTCTCTTCTTCACCGAGTTGTCCTTAAGGAACATCACAACGTGTTCAGAATTGTTAGCATGGGTTGGGAAATGTTATTACGTATCGGCGTTCTAGACCAATTCTGAAATCTGCAATGTCCGACATCGTAAGGTCTGTACTAGCACAAACTATACCATTTTATGTAAGCAACGAACATATTTACATTCATTGCTTACTCATGTAAGAAAATCTGTCCGTCCAATTGCGATCATACAGTGTTAACTTTGTTCATAGAGTCAATACTAATACATGAAAAAGTAAGGTTATTTATTTAGCTGCACCAACTTTTTGGAACACGCCCCTTCTTAGTGCTAGATCAATAGAAACTATTACACATTTTCTTGGTCATTACAAAACCTACCGTTATTCACCGATTTGTTACCAATTTGTACGCAGCATATTGATTGTGAGATCAACCTTGATTGGTTTCCAATGATTAGCCGCAAGTTCCATTACTATTATCATCACCATCACCATCACCATCACCATCACCATCACCATCACCATCACCATCACCATCACCATCACCATCTTCTTCACCACCACCATTAACATGTGTGACGATAGCAAGTTTGTGTCAGAGACATGTCATGCTATCGTGCCGAAGGCGAGCTAACCCTACAGACGCAGCGCTCTCCTCGTCGCGTGTACAAGACTAGTTAACCTATTATAGACAATTACGTGTGCCTTAGACATGCGATACTTTTTAAAGGTTCTTTGTTCCTTGTTGCGTTTACTGATCTATACTCACACACACACATGCGCACACCAACGCACATGCACACGCACGCACACACACACACATCCACCCACCCCCACACACACATATGCACATATGACGTGACAACAAAGATCGTCATTTTATTTTTACGTCATATGTGCATGTGTGCGCCCGCTCATGCGTGCGTGCGTGCGTGCGTGCGTGCGTCGTGGTGTTTGTGTGTGTGTGTGTGTGTGTGTGTGTGTGTGTGTGTGTGTGTGTGTGTGTGTGCATGTGTGAATATATGTGTGTGTGCTTGTCTAGATCAGTATATATATATATATATATATATATATATATATATATATATATATATATATATATATATATATTGCTCCAATTTAGAGCACGTTGTACGCTTAATCTACAATGCCAGATCCTGTATTGATATGTGCATCAGGACATTCCAGGCGGTTGTTATGGTCACTACACAAGAAGACATGACGTACAAGACAGAACACGTACACGACACGTCAATAACACACCAGACCGCGGGTGTCACTCACCGAAGCTGTAGCCGGTGTCGACGTGTGTGGCGGGCAGTAGGAACTGACGGAGGATGTGCGTCTTGCCGACCCCTTTCGCACCGGTCAGCAGGATGGTGAATGACGACCGACTGACCATGGACGAGGAGCTGCACCCGCTGCTGGCGCTGCGGCTGCTGATCTGTCGACTCAGCCCGGAGCAGTCGCGTTCGCTGCCGTCCGACGTGCTCACGACGAGACCCTTTGGCGTGATCTTGAAGCTGCGGATTCTACGCAGACTGCCGCCCGTGTTCTCGTTGAGCGGACAACAGCGCTGAAGTTGACCAAGGAGAGGTGTTTTCATCCGGGACAGGTTCCTGAACGTCGTCTCCGGCAGAGTTGACACCCGCCGGCGCATGTCTCTGGACACATCCCACAGGTCGTCTGTCGCCGTCTCGTAGGACTTGCCCGGATAGCTGAGGCTGTGGCAGCGGGCGCCGAGAGTCTTCGTGGTCGGGATGTCGATGGGACACGTGTCAGCTGCAGACGGTAGCTCTGGTGGCGTCGTGTCGTGGGTGTCCTCCTCCTCCTCGTCGTCGTCGCGGATGTTGTCGGCCGAGCCCGGCCGACTGCGCGGCGTGTTGGTCCCGTTGTTCGCCCGCTGTCGCCGGCGCCGGTGCCAGCTGTGCAACAGGAAGCCGCCGCTGTCTGCGCGTGCGCGGAACTCGTCGAACTCATCGTCGAACATGGCCGCCGTCGTCTCGCGCTCCAGCGTCTCCGTCATGCGCCGCAACGACGCCAGGTGGGGCGGCAAACCGTCGCTGTCCGACGGGTGGCTGGTCAGCACGACGCAGTCGAGGAGGCAAAGTTGGCGATTGCGCTTAACAGTGTTCGACAGCAAGACCCATTTCAGGAGGCTGCCGATGTTGTGCGTAACATCCATCCACGCATCCTGCTTCCGCGGCGGTCCTCAGACGGCCTCAGCTGTCGTCAGCACGCAGCGAGTGGTCCTCAGTCGGCCTCAGTTGTCGTCAGCACGCAGCGAGTGGTCCTCAGTCGGCCTCAGTTGTCGTCAGCACGCAGCGAGTGGTCCTCAGTCGGCCTCAGCTGTCGTCAGCACGCAGCGAGTCGTCCTCAGTCGGCCTCAGTTGTCGTCTGCACGAAGCGAGTGGTCCTCAGTCGGCCTCAGCTGTCGTCAGCACGCAGCGAGTCGTCCTCAGTCGGCCTCAGTTGTCGTCTGCACGAAGCGAGTGGTCCTCAGTCGGCCTCAGCTGTCGTCAGCACGCAGCGAGTGGTCCTCAGTCGGCCTCAGCTGTCGTCAGCATGCAGCGAGTGGTCCTCAGTCGGCCTCAGTTGTCGTCAGCACGCAGCGAGTGGTCCTCAGTCGGCCTCAGTTGTCGTCTGCACGCAGCGAGTGGTCCTCAGTCGGCCTTAGCTGTCGTCTGCACGCAGCGAGTGGTCCTCAGTCGGCCTCAGCTGTCGTCTGCACGCAGCGAGTGGTCCTCAGTCGGCCTCAGTTGTCGTCTGCATGCAGCGAGTGGTCCTCAGTCGGCCTCAGCTGTCGTCAGCACGCAGCGAGTCGTCCTCAGTCGGCCTCAGTTGTCGTCTGCACGAAGCGAGTGGTCCTCAGTCGGCCTCAGCTGTCGTCAGCACGCAGCGAGTGGTCCTCAGTCGGCCTCAGCTGTCGTCAGCATGCAGCGAGTGGTCCTCAGTCGGCCTCAGTTGTCGTCAGCACGCAGCGAGTGGTCCTCAGTCGGCCTCAGTTGTCGTCTGCACGCAGCGAGTGGTCCTCAGTCGGCCTTAGCTGTCGTCTGCACGCAGCGAGTGGTCCTCAGTCGGCCTCAGCTGTCGTCTGCACGCAGCGAGTGGTCCTCAGTCGGCCTCAGTTGTCGTCTGCATGCAGCGAGTGGTCCTCAGTCGGCCTCAGCTGTCGTCAGCACGCAGCGAGTGGTCCTCAGTCGGCCTCAGTTGTCGTCTGCACGCAGCGAGTGGTCCTCAGTCGGCCTCAGCTGTCGTCTGCACGCAGCGAGTGGTTCTCAGTCGGCCTCAGTTGTCGTCTGCATGCAGCGAGTGGTCCTCAGTCGGCCTCAGCTGTCGTCAGCACGCAGCGAGTGGTCCTCAGTCGGCCTCAGTTGTCGTCTGCATGCAGCGAGTGGTCCTCAGTCGGCCTCAGCTGTCGTCTGCATGCAGCGAGTGGTCCTCAGTCGGCCTCAGTTGTCGTCTGCATGCAGCGAGTGGTCCTCAGTCGGCCTCAGCTGTCGTCAGCACGCAGCGAGTGGTCCTCAGTCGGCCTCAGTTGTCGTCTGCACGCAGCGAGTGGTCCTCAGTCGGCCTCAGCTGTCGTCTGCACGCAGCGAGTGGTTCTCAGTCGGCCTCAGTTGTCGTCTGCATGCAGCGAGTGGTCCTCAGTCGGCCTCAGCTGTCGTCAGCACGCAGCGAGTGGTCCTCAGTCGGCCTCAGTTGTCGTCTGCATGCAGCGAGTGGTCCTCAGTCGGCCTCAGCTGTCGTCTGCATGCAGCGAGTGGTCCTCAGTCGGCCTCAGTTGTCGTCTGCATGCAGCGAGTGGTCCTCAGTCGGCCTCAGCTGTCGTCAGCACGCAGCGAGTGGTCCTCAGTTGGCCTCAGCTGTCGTCAGCATGCAGCGAGTGGTCCTCAGTCAGCCTCAGTTGTCATCAGCATGCAGCGAGTGGTAATCAGTCAGCCTCAGTTGTCATCAGCATGCAGCGAGTGGTCCTCAGTCAGCCTCAGTTGTCATCAGCATGCAGCGAGTGGTCCTCAGTCAGCCTCAGTTGTCATCAGCATGCAGCGAGTGGTCCTCAGTCGGCCCTGGCTATCGTTACTTCGTGGGGTCGCACAGCTCAGTACAATTTTCAAGCGCAATGTTAAGAGACATCGGTCTTCGTCAAACTCAACACGAAAACAAAGAACTGACAATAAACTTGCAGCACTATGTAGAGACGAGTCGAGATGAGCAACTGGTGACAGTTGTGAATCTAAATCGCTGCTAGTATCTCCGGACGTTGCCTAGTTACAACGTCGTCCGTGTATCGTGTCAGCGTCGTCTGAGACTCGCAACTACACCAGACCTTATGTCAACGTCCTGTCGTCTTGGTGTGTCGTACGCGACGCGTGCAGTCCGCGAGTAAACGGTTCTTAAACGTCAGCGTCCGCGCATCAACATCGGCCCGACGCCAGCGCGGTGGTGGGGAGACGACACTATGGCTGCCGTTGGTCAGCGGTTGCGTGACTGCATCGACTCCATCAAGCGGGATGTGGGCCACGTGGTCAGTGGACGAGCGACAACGCAAGATGCAGTCATTAAACATCCGTCATAGTTCATGCGCAACTTTCGCCTGGCGCCCAATCGTGTGCACGCATACGTAGAACCTGACGACGTGATCAATAGCCGCCGATGTCCTATTAGCCGGAAACGCTCGAATCCTGCCCAAGCGACGCCGACAAAACTGCGCACTTCGCACGTATTTCGAGCAGCAATAATGCGGGCGGCCGCTGTCTTTGGCGTTCTGTGTCTGGTAGACAAAGGCGTGTGCATTATCTTCTAGTGGCCTCATATTTAGCAAGGCTGTCCGCAGTCATAGTCAGTCGACCCCAGCTCGTGGGTCATCTGGAGCTGCCTTCTCGGCCTATCTTATCGCACGGCAGTGTTTCTAACTAAACGTATTGCGTTGTATTTCGCGTGGAATGGTGGAACATTCGTCGTTTGTTCGTCGTTCTAGGTGGTGGGTTATTACGAAGTAGTTCACATGGATGGGAGACGTGTTGTCGTAACCTTGTTATGGGAGGAAATAAATTGCAACAGTTGCACCATCTACCGAGTAGAACTGATATAAATGCACAGGGATGCTATTGTACGTCAGAACTGAGCATAACTGGTAATAGTGTTACGATAGGTAAACCTGGTGGATACTGCTGTGGTTATGGAAGTGGGAATATGCGGTGGCTTGAGTCAAAATGAAACATCGATCAATCAATCAATCAATCAATCAATCAATCAATCAATCAATCAATCAATCAATCAATCAATCAATAAATCAATCAATCAACCAATCAATCAATCAACCAATCAACCAACCAACCAATCAATCAATCAATCAATCAATCAATCAACCAACCAATCAATCAATCAATCAATCAACCAATCAACCAATCAACCAACCAATCAATCAATCAACCAACCAATCAATCAGAAGTAATAAAAACAAATCAGACAAAATCAAATATTCTCTAGCGTGGAAGTCTCTGCGGGACTTGTGGCAGAAGTAGGCAGTTGGTTGGGAAGAGATTGAAAATAGAAAATGGAAAATTAAAAGTGAAAATGGGAAATGGAGAATGGAAAATAAAAATTGAGAATAGATAATGGAGAAGGAAGAATGCAGATTGGAAAATAAAAATGCAGAATGGAAAATGGAAAGGGAAAAGTGGAAAATTGAGAATAATAAAAGTTTGACAAATCTCTGCTCTGGTCGTCCGTCTCAGCCAGATGTGTTTTTCTGTCAACAGGTGAAAGGCATGTAGAGAAATTGACGGAAAGAAATGGTTTAGCACTTGTCGTGTGACTCCGTATTTTGGCATAAATGTGTGTGCGCGCGCGTGCGAGCCCCTACATCCTTAAAAATTCTAGATCGGAGGCTAAAATAATTGCGTTATCAAAAATAGATCGTCATTGCAGCATAGCACCGCCGAAAATGTATTGTGGGAAAACAATTTCAAATCAATATACAAGACGACAATTCGTACTGAACGAAACCGGATTAGCCGCCGGGAAACCACAAGTTTACGAGAAACAGAAATAACTAGAAGCAACTCCTTCCGGCAAATCTGCACTTAAACGCACACATGCGTAGAGACTACGTTATCGGCAAACCTATTTCGATGCATTTGTCGAAGCAATTATTCGAGTATCGTGTTATTTATGCGTGGAACATAAGTGTTTACAATCTAGAAATAGAGACCTACCCCGACCTGCCTCGCTAACGTCTGATAGGAAGAGAGTCCGACGCAGTCATCTCAGACGAATTGTGTCTGTGTTTGGAGGTGTGCTGGACACCAATGGGGAATGTATAGGAAGAAATCAAACAAAAGTCATGTACATCGACAGGGCTGTTTTTACGGGTGTCGATGGTGTTGTGCTATTGTTGACAGACAGCCCGCATTAATATGTCCCACGACACTAAACAGCACAATACACAACATGTATGATTAGTATTAATTTTTGTAGGATTATGTCAACGTTTTTGTGCCTGGACAAACTACTAAAATTAGTATATATATATATATATATATATATATATATATATATATATATATATTTATGTAAGTGTGTGTGTGTGTGTGTGTGTTGTGTGTGTGTGTGTGTGTGTGTGTGTGTGTGTGTGTGTGTGTGTGTGTGTGTGTCTGTGTATGTGTCTGTGTCTGTGTCTGTGTCTGTGTCTGTGTCTGTGTCTGTGTCTGTGTGCGTGCGACAGAACCATGTAAAAGTTATATTTAAATGTTGATACTTGTTGTTTTTGTTGTGTAAGTGATCTCTGTTCAGTATGGGGTAACGTTAATAGAAATGAGCTATCAATGCCATTCTGACTTAAATGGTAAATGTCAACAGTAATTTTGTCATTATAGCGTGACGAATTGTCCCAGCCGTCCCAACCATGTGCTGCTTCTAACGTGCGTCAAAGACCGCGATAGAAGCCAAACAAAAACAGTTCACTTAATTAACACAGTGGTCCTGCGACACTTTTTAATTAACATAAAAGGTGTTAAAAATACCACAAAAAACTCCAAATGTCAAATCACCATGGAAAAGCAATTGTCTTATTTTGAGTCAAACAGGTCGTCATATTATGTAATAATATGTATTTTGTTGAGCGTCACGTCATATCCGATGTCGTTCACATCACGCACTTTACATTGAATATAGATGCACAATATACGTTAAAAATAATAATACATCTGAATAATTAAAAAGTATATATTATACATAAAGTTGACTAATAAAATAATTTAGATTTTATTATTATTATTTAAAATATACGAGGCTAAGACAATAAATAAATAATATAAGCATTAACATCTACAACCCACCATAATTAAATTGATGTCAGTTTTGTTTGTAAACTATATTCGCTCTGGTAGCATTTGTCTTCCCTGAAAGAAAATATTAACGACACCGATTATATTTTGTATACATCAACATTGAAAATAGTTGTTATCTAAAATAAAACTGATACAAAACGAAAACGAGTCAGTTGGAAGACGTTTACCTAAAGTATGTTATCTTCTCTCATTTATTTGTATACGTTTTATTTTTCTGGACGTTGGTGTAACAAAGGGGATGGAACGCTCACCAATAGCGTAATACTCATACCAAAAGAGAACATCTGGCTCGGAGTTGGTAAGGCGAAAAAGAGTCGTAGTTAAGCCTAACAATTCGGACGAGCTGAGTAATTCAAACCTGCTGAATTACTCAGCTCGTCCGAATTGTTAGGCTTAACTACGACTCTTTTTCGCCTTACCAACTCCGAGCCAGATGTTCTCTTTTGGTATACGTATAGCGTACCGTCAGGTCAGTGATTCTATGTCTCGTGACTTGCAGACTTTGGCGACATGCCAGGTCGTGCAGTTATGCACATAGATAACTTGATTCCACATTGCAGGATCACCATGAAACATGGCAGCACATCGTCAGACATTTCCAGATAGCGCCAAGTATTTCTCTGGCATAGATCGAGTTGTATTCTAAGAATGGACCACACCCCGGTCTAGTTTGCTGAACCAACCACGGTCGTGTGGATGTTCCCGAGTTTGTTACTGGCAACGCTATTCTAGGCGTGTGAACCACAATCATTGTACAGCCAAACCGTTCTAATTATGACTAATCGTGCATCATATTTCCACACTCAATATATACTATAGATGTCTAATTGTCAAAAATATTTAGCGAACATAATTCATTATTACTATATTCTCGTAATTCTGGATATAGCTTACAAGTTTAAACCAAACGTCCAGTTCAGCTTAGATCATCTCTGACGTGCAAATCATTCCATCTTTGATATCCAGTCCACGAGCACGAGTCCAGTTCATGCAATCTTCTACCCCGTCCGATTCAGTCGAATTGAACGTTAGCATACTATTGGAAACACTAGAAGAATATAGCGTGCCAGACGCAAACGTTATTAATGCATTATAATGTCGGTAATGTTATACTTAACTGGCCTAAATTATTACGGCCTCTTAAAACCGTTTTTTTCACCTTATATCGATGTGTATGTGTTCGCAATGTGATTCTACATCACTTCCGGTACAAAGAAGTCAGATTTGAAATTTTTAATTTGTGTTTTAGAACAATTTAAACACGCCGAGTCGAAGTAAATAAAGCTATTCCACCGATGCAAATATGGCGCGAGCCGTAGGCGCCTCACGGAGGCACCAGAACCGCGGAGGCGATTTCTTTCGACTGCGGACATGTCCACGGCCCTAAGACGACATCCTTCAGTATTTGTAATGATGATTTTTGATTTTTGATGGTGTAGAATACCTGTTAGCCACCGTTCAACGTCATGTATGAAGAAAAAAATGTGCAACCTAAATATAACCTTACGCTAACGTTACCAAAACGTTGTGTTTGCTGGGACGGTTCTTTTGATGTCTATAACATTCTAGTGTGATAGTTATGTTTCAATTAATACAGTCCAGTACAGCAATTTCAGTTACATGTCATTGCTAAGAATAATATAATAAAAATTAATTGAAAAATTAAAATCAGACATATTGCGTATTCAGATATACACAAAATATACTGTAAAAAAATGTAATCATCATTAAAGGATGTCGTCTTAGGGCCGTGGACATGTCCGCAGTCGAAAGAAATCGCCTCCGCGGTTCTGGTGCCTCCGTGAGGCGCCTACGGCTCGCGCCATATTTGCATCGGTGGAATAGCTTTATTTACTTCGACTCGGCGTGTTTAAATTGTTCTAAAACACAAATTAAAAATTTCAAATCTGACTTCTTTGTACCGGAAGTGATGTAGAATCACATTGCGAACACATACACATCGATATAAGGTGAAAAAAACCGTTTTAAGAGGCCGTAATAATTTAGGCCAGTTAAGTATAACATTACCGACCGCAATGCCTAAGCCTAAGAGACTAAGCCTAAGGTGGCCAATAGTGATGACGATTATAATACAATAACGACTGCGATTACTACGCCGGCGATTGTGATCCCGACGCCGTTAATGACAGCAGTAAGTATAACGTCGGATGCTATTGTTAACTAGAAATTCTTCCGACATCACCGATCCGATTACAACTCTTCGTTTTGTTCTCTCTTTCACTCCTTGCTCTCCCATCCATCCCACTGACGCCGTCGTGGGCCTTCTACTGGCCCAGATATCCCGCTACCATTCTCCCAGGTCTCTCGCGTATTCTCTACCAGTCTTCTAAAACACCCCATCTCATATGTCGTCCGCCCCTTTCTGAAACTGTATTGTTTTTTGGCCTAAATCCTTCTTGCTCAGCCCTCTGTGGATTCCTCCCATCCGAGATACTCTGTAGTAGCTTCACGACGTCACCGAGGAGTGTGTAGATCTGGGCTCTCGCCTTTCGTATATTTCGTTGCAATTCTGGTTTCGGGAAGGGAACGTTTTAAAAATGTCAAATGTATGCAGTAATGTTTTCTCTAGGAGATATCGTGTCGCATTAGTAATGTGATTCACACATTGAACCGCAAAGCTTGGTGGATGTCTCAGGCGTAGCCATAGAGGTCCAATTGTGAATGTGACGTAATCAAACAGCGACTTTGTAGCGTTACATTTTTTTCCGGTCGTTATAAACTTTCCGGGTGACGTTTCTGCGCATACGCGATAAATGTAAAATCATCAATGTGCAGCGAAACGCAAAGTATTTATGGTATAAATACCACGGGTTGTTCACTAGGAAGTATATAACCTTTCACCAAAGATATTTGTCGCAAATTAACACGAGACAAACACATTTTGAGGCATGTTTTGAGAGCAAAGCCAAATCACGTGACTACAATACGCCATAATCCGTGACAGTAATTTAAATAACAGTAATATTTTAATGTCTTGAATGGTATTTAAAGCAACTCTTCACATTAATCACCACAGGAATGTTACTGAACAGCCCGTGGTATTTATACTAGAAATGCTTTGCGTTTCGCTGCACATTGATGAGTTTACATTTATCGCGCATGCGCAGAAACGTCACCCGGAAAGTTTATAGCGACCGGAAAAATGTAAGCGCGACAACGTACTAGATACGTTTGCTGCCTAATACAAACGTATTATACGTAGATTCGATTGCGTTAAATATGACGTCACTGCGGCTACCACATAAACACTAGAGACCCGCCAAGTGTATCTTCTGTCTTCGCAACGTCGATATATACAACCCAGTCTAGGTTTTCTTTTTGGCACTCATGATGGAGTCAAACGGTCATGGTTGGGTGCACATGCTTGTTGGGTAATTAGCCGTGTATCAAAGTTTCTATAACTTTATGATTCTCTAAAATGTTGACTGTTGCATCTGATCAGAAATTCCAATATTTTATTGTCCTGAAGAAATAGGAAAATATATAACAGTTCTTTCTGATGTGGATAGTGCTTTCTATGTGACAGGTATTGTGCGGGCTGGAGGATGTTATCAATATTACCTAAGAAAAAACAACGGCTGATGTCGTCAACAATTGAAAATCGCCGACAATGGCATTTGCATACGAACATGCAAACTAAATATTGTCCCAGTATTTCTTCCGACGCGCCGCCGTCAACTCACCTCGTTCGATCATCATTCATTACACTGCGTGACAGGTCAAGGACGGCTGTGCATGTTAATGAGACAACACGAGAACTCGACACGAAGAAAATATGCACCTTCGATTATGTAGAGAATCCATTACTGCAACACATCAGGCGAGCACATGAGTGTTTATGTTGCGTTGCTCAGACATTTACGCCGTCCACACTGGACTTTGTGAAAGCTAAACGCTTTTGGGGTTAACGTTTCCTGAAGCTACAAAAGCGTTCCTGGAGTTTCTGCGGGATTGGTTCAAAAGCGGAGAGCTTAGTCAAGTTAATGAAACAATTATGATATTCAAGGTAAAATCATACATACATCAATGCATACAGACATATATGCATACTTACATAAGTACACATTTTCTTACATAAGTACACATTTACAGTACATCAACATCCGTACATAATATATTATATACACAAAACAATGGTCAGTTATAAAAAAATTGACGTGACGGTTGTCGGATTCACCGTACAAATTTACATATGATCCGAGTTTTTACTTGGCAAATAACGATACATTCCGTTACACATTGTTACCAGAGCTAATATATCAGAACAAGACGTCAGAGATTAAGCATTATCTGTGCGCGTTTGGTGCCATCGGAAGGGGGGCGGTGGGGTGATGGTGCCCCAGCTGCTAACTAATCGCTCTTTTGTTACGGTGAGCTCAACAGCCTCTTCATTTGTTGCGTTGTCTGTGGACGGTAGGGGCGAGGTAAGTTGCGCGCTGTAAATTGGTATGAGGTGTAATACCCGCCATATACTTTACGATTATTGCGTAAATCGTATGCGATTTGGGACCTTGTGAGAGAATCGGTAGAGGGAAATACAAATCGTACGATCTCGCATACGCATATTTTTTAGTTATAAAACCGAATCCAGTAGCGATCGGCTCGCATGCGTAGGATGTATGCGTATAACGGCCATTGCAAATTAATTTGCATGCGAGACTGCACAATTTCAAACTATTTCCTGCTACCGATACTCTCGTAAGGGCCCAAATCGCATACGATTTACGCGATAATCGTAAGGTGTGTGGCGGCCATAATGCGGGTCGAGAGCAAGCGCATTGAAGAACTTGACCTGCCATTCTTACGTTCGAAAATAAAAATGAACTGCCAATTTGGAACGTGTTTGACACTGAGAGATCGAATTAACCTTTAGTTTGCTCGTCTGGTCTTTGGATCTGGTTTCATGAGTGCTTTGCAAGGCGTTGTTATCTAAACACACTTAAAGGTGACAGTCATGTGAAACCTTCTATGTCATGTCCATTGAACTAATGTCATGTTAATTCAATGTGGCTGTCGACGCCACCCGCTATTCCTAGAGCCAGTGTTTCTGCATTTCGTATAATAATTCGCCAAACTGTTCACGGCATGGTCAAACCCAAGTCACTAGTATCAGGACTTTTGTGCAACAATCAGTCAAAATTGCATAACTTGACGAGGTACAGCGCAAAACCACCAACTGGCAACTTGTCTCGAATGCTCTGCACTGTAGTACGGGCAAACAACGACTAGTAAGTAAGAAAGCTTTATTTGGAATTGTATAATATAACATAAACAATCATAAGAATCGACAAACCAAAATACAATTTCAGGGTGACAGCAAAACCAGTTAAAGCTGTGGCCAGTTTGTTGAAATTGTCAACGTGATATAATAATGATTAAGATAAGTAAACTCGTCGCCGTCATCCTATATTACTTAGAACACAATAGAACTTATATGGTTACATAATGAAGATAATAATACACAATACATCTTCACATTAGCAGTCTTGCAAAAGACTTGATTATGCTAGGCATAAACAATGGTTCATATCTAAGTACCATGACATTACCTAAAACACGTATCAATAATGTATATGCAAGACGTTTTGAGGTTGGATGGAATTAAGTCACAGTACCGTACCTCTCTACCACATTTGCAACACTGAGGGGGATGTGGCGCCCTCTTGTGTCGTTTCTTTCTTTCTCATCGTTGCATGCCGCCTTCGTGTCGACTGGACGAGTAGCCTCGGCGTAAGGTTCCAATTTGTATCCGATATACTGTAAAACTATTTAAAATTAAACTTTTACTGAAGCGTGTCATAAAAAAAAATAGAAAAGTCATTGCTGTTGGTTCATCTCATTTTATATTTTGTGTATAGATATTTTATTCAATTTCGTTATCAAAAAGAACACCTATTATAATATTATAAACATTAATTTTACTTTACACTGAAACCTGTGAATTCATTCAAAACAATGATGCCATCTGACGGCTTCGTCGGAGTCGGAGCACAGCTAGCTCTGGTTCGAGCAGTGACATTACAAAGACTATATTCTCGGCGAAGTCACGGCCGCAGTGACGTGATTCTGACCATACTGGACGTATGTATGAATGGCGACCGTCGTTATTAACTTGGTGACATCTGGTCTAGGAGACCTCGGGCCAAATTTGACGGCTTGAATGGAGATTTTGGGTCAAGGTTGACGGGTTCAATGGAGCCCTCGGGTCAAGGTTTACGACGTGATTGGCGACCTGAGGTCAAGGTTTACGGTATGAAGGGACATCTCGAGTTAAGCTTCACGTCCTCATTGGATACTTCGGGTCAAGGTTCACGGCCCGAAAGGAGACATCGGGCCAAGGTTCACGGCCTGAGTGGAGATATCGGGTCAAGGTTCACGGCCTGAAAGGATCCCTCGGGTCAAGATTCACGGCCTGAATGGAAAACGTGGGCCAAGGTTCACGGCCTGAAAGGAAACCTCGGGTCAAGGTTCACGGCCTGAATGGAGACCTCTGGTCAAGATTCACGACCTGAATGGAGACCTCGGGTCAAGGTTCACGGCCTGAAAGGAAACCTCGGGTCAAGGTTCACGGCCTATGAGGAGACGTCCGGTCAAGGTTCACGGCCTGAATTGAGACCTTCAGGCCATTCGCGGCCTGAGTGGAGACCTTCAGGCCATTCACGGCCTGAATAGAGATCTTCAGGCCATTCACGGCCTGAATGGAGACCTTCAGGCCATTCACGGCCTGAATGGAGACCTTCATGCCATTCACGGCCTGAATGGAGACCTTCAGGCCATTCACGGCCTGAATGGAGACCTTCATGCCATTCACGGCCTGAATGGAGACCTTCAGGCCATTCACGGCCTGAATGGAGACCTTCAGGCCATTCACGGCCTGAATGGAGACCTTCAGGCCATTCACGGCCTGAATGGAGACCTTCAGGCCATTCACGGCCTGAATGGAGACCTTCAGGCCATTCACGGCCTGAGTGGAGACCTTCATGCCATTCACGGCCTGAATGGCGGTCCCGGCACCGGGATGAGACTCGAGTTGCCGTAGTAGATGTGGCGCATCACCTGACCCAGCGTGTTGTCGTAACTCTTCAGCTGCTCGGGTATTTTGGGGATTTTGTGATGGTTCTCGAAGTAAATGTGTATGCAGTAGTTTTCTGTCCAGTTGTAATGGCGTCTGTGGCTGAACATGAGGGGCGACTCCTGCCAGCTCGGGTGCAGCAGAGATTGTTCCTCGACGTGAACAAGATGCGGGAAGAGCTTCCCCAAGGTGCTCCCCTTCGCTACCGAGTTGCCGCCCCAACTCTTCGGATTGTAGTTGCGGTAGTTCTCGAGCCATATGCGCAGAAACAGCGCACCCTTGCGGGCAATGATGATTCCGTTGGAGAGAGCTATCTTTACTGGGCGGCCTAGCGTCAGGTCATAGTTCCGAAGTGGGTCGAATGACCTGATGATCAACACGTCATCATCAATGTAGATTCCACCGTAGTCTGCAACAAGAGCACTCAAATGACACAGATTGAACCTGTGTCTACGTGTAATTGAATTCGCGTCATAATCACCATACAAATTTATATTTTTACTTCGTTTGCACAAATGTGATATGTAGTGTTGATAAATCATCGGGTAAACTAATTCACTAGTCTTATCTGGCAATGTCGGATTTGAATTGCATAACATACAGGTGATGATATGTAGTGTTGATAAATCATCGGCTAAACTAATTCACTAGTCTTATCTGGCAATGTCGGATTTGAATTGCATAACATACAGGTGGCGTTATCTGTATCGTATGTTATGGTACGAAATGTAAGTCTAATCACTGGAGCGGGGTACCGTAAACTGGTATACCGCTGAAACAGTATTAAGTCACCAAAACCGGATGTCACATCACCAACAGAGAGTACGTCTAAATCTATCTATTGGCGGGAAAATTGGTGGATGTAGAGGTTTGAAATTGGTGGTGTATAAAATTTGAAAAACAAGCGGAAATATTGATTGATAAGTATTATTCTTGTGTTAAGGTTATTCATAAAGTGGTACTGGACATATATTGAGTAGTAGTTTTGGTTAAAGTTTGTTAGTTAACAGTATTTTTGAACAGATTAGTATAGTGGGTGATAAAAGGGTAATCTAGGCTTCGACAAATTGTAAACAAGATTGAGCAAATCTCTTTATTTGATATAGTATATAAGAGATAAAGCAATAAGAGTAACAACTACATATGTAAGATAAAACTGTGAATAGGTATCATT
Organism: Ridgeia piscesae; assembly: GCA_025642075.2. Lineage (NCBI taxonomy): Eukaryota > Metazoa > Annelida > Polychaeta > Sabellida > Siboglinidae > Ridgeia > Ridgeia piscesae. Next base: position 87,584 of record JAODUO010000118.1, read on the forward strand.
GTTATTTTTAAAATAAACAAGCGTTTTAGTAGGAAACCCTTGTTTGTTTATATAGGTAGTGTCCAACGTTTCCGCTAGGGAACGGTACCAGTACAGACTAAACTTATTGTTCATGGTAGTATAGGTAGTAAGTTATTTATAACATAAAGTGTGCTGCAGTTGCTGTACAAAATAAACAAACAGTCTTTCTAAGTTGGTTTAAACTAAGAGTTGATTTTGACAAATCGTAATATGGCACCTTGCAAGCGGCAAGTGAAGGCAAGGAGGCACTTGGTGTGTAACCACTGCCACAGCTTGGTGGATTTTGCTGTATCGGGGTGCGGAAAAACTTGGTCAGAGACAACGGAGGAAGGGTTTACGTTCCAATGTTTAGGGTGTTGGAAAGTGGACTGTCTGACAGCAGAGTTAGCTAGGCTAACGGATATTGTGAAGGGATGCAGAGTGGAGGGAGGGTGATTGCAAGGACAACAAATGGAGAAAGAACAACAGGAAACATGACATGCAGGAAGGTGACAGGGGAGAAAGTGACAGTAGAGAAGGAGGGAGGGACAAGGGGACAGGAGATGAGAGAAGTAGATGCGACAGGAGGTAAGACGAATGGAAGAAAGGAAGTGAGAGGTGATGTGACCAAACGGAAGTCAATAACAAGGACGACGACAGGAAGAAAAGAGACCGGAAAGAAAGGAACAACAGAAAGCGGCAGGGGGAAAAGTCAGCAACCAGGGAGATGCAAAACGGAGGAGCTACTCTGAAGCAGTGATCGAGGGGGCATTGAGAACAGAAAGGGTATTTATGGGAGACTCCATTTTGCGAAAGACAGACAGGACATTAAGCAAAGGAGAAGACGTTGTTGTTTGTCTTCCGGGGGCTAGGATAGAGCATGTGACTGAACGGGTAGAGAACGTATTGGGGCATGGCCAAGGGGGTCTATATTAGTACATGTAGGGACGAACAATGCAGACAGGGATGGAACAACCAGGATAGTAAAGAGATACAGAGAGTTGGTAGAGACACTGAAGAAGACGAGAGTTAAACAGATCATACTCTCTGGAATCTTGCCAGTGATGAGGGGGGAACAACATTTAGAAATTGCAAGAGGATGGCAATTAACGGACTATAGAGCAGATGTGTGAAGAAGAAGGAGTTGGATTTGTAGATTTCTGGGATATTTGTTGTAAAGAAGACATGTTTATGAGAGATGGCCTCCATCTAAGCGGAAAGGGCGCAGCAGTGTTCTCCGAGAACCTTCTTCGATCAAATGAATAATGGAACAGGTTGCAACTTTTAAACTAGTTTCGCAGGGGATACACAGAAAGCCAAATACTAGAGGCATAGATAAAGATAGCAAAAAGACATCAGCAAAGAACAGCCTGGAAAGCCTACGGAATTTGGTTATAAATGTGTTTGTTTAAATGCAAGAGCATAGTAAACAAAAGAAATGAACTAAACATTATGGTAGAAGATATTGACCCTCACATAATAGGTATAACTGAATCTTGGGCCCACCCGATATATCAGATGCCGAATTAGGAATGACAGGGTATGTAATGTTTAGGAAAGATAGATTAGGAAGAAGGGAGGCGGGTTATTTTATATATTAAATACTCCATCCAAGCTTATGAAATAAAATTAGAAAAAGAAGCAGAATGTGAAGAAGCTGTCTGGTGTAACATAGTTACAGGAAAGTCAACATTAACTGTTGGGTTAGTGTATCGGAGTCCAAACATAAGCATGGAAGAGAATGAAAAAATACATAACGCTATCAAAGAAGTGAGTAAACGGGACTGTATTATTATGGGGATTTTAACCATGGGCATATACAGTGGACATCTCTACAGAGTACCGGGAGAGAGGATCAAGAGTTTTTTAAAATTTTGTACAAGATAGTTTCCTTTTCAACATGTGTTAGAAGCAACCAGGGCGAGAACGTGTTAGACATAGTATTGAGTCACAGAATGAATTTGTTGATAATGTCAAGATATGTGAGCCACTGGGGTGTAGTGATCCAACCAGATACATTTTATCATCAAAGTAAAGGGAGAACGGAATAGAAAAATAAGGTACAGAAAAAAATTCACAAAGGAAGATATAAGGACATGAGGGAATATTTAGCAAAGATAGACTGGAATAACACACTGAAGAATAAGACAGCAACAGAATGCTGGAATATTTTAAAGAGTGAAATTGACTGCGTCGTTGACAAATTTGTCCCCTTGAAAAAACAGGGAACGGTCAAAGAAGAAACACTTATCGAAAAGCATTAGAAAAATCAAGTACAAGCAAATGATGTGGAAGACTATAGACATACCGGAAGTGAAGAAGACTATAGCATTTATAAAGAAGCACTTAACAAGCTACAGCTGAAATTAGAAATTCAAAGAGAAGCTACGAACAAAAAATAGCTTTTAATATAAAACATGACAGCAAGAGTTTTTATGCGTATGTTCGAAGTAAACAGAAAGTTCAGGATAAGGTCGGTCCTCTAGAAGGTAGTGATGGAAACATAATAACAGAGGATTCTTAATGGCAGAAAACCTAAATGAGTACTTTAGTTCGGTGTTTACCAGGGAAGATATTAGTATATTACCAGTACTTGAGACTAAGTTCGAAGGGAGAGAGTTTGACTATTTAGGACAACTAATTGTAACCCCAACAATGGTAGCTATGAAAATAAGAGATATGAAGGATAATAAATCACCTGGAGTGGATGGGATTCCTCCCAAATTACTATTGGAAATTGTAGAACAAATCAGCATACCGCTTGCAACTGTGTTCAATTTGTCATTAGAAGAGGAAATAGTTCCGTTAGAATGGAAAGAAGCAAACATTATACCATTATTTAAAAAGGTTCGAGAAACAAGTCAGAGAACTATAGATCAGTGAGTTTAACATCGGTGATTTGCAAACTATTAGAAAGACTAATTAAAGATCACCTGGTTGATTTTCTTGTTAAAAATAAATTGATAAACCCATCTCAACATGGGTTTTTAAAAGCGAGGTCATGCTTAACAAATATGTTATGTTTTTTGGAAGATGTCACAAAGTGGCTAGATGAGGGATCACCAGTAGATATAATCTACTTAGATTTTAAAAAGCCTTTGACAAAGTGCCACACCAAAGACTACTACTTAAACTAAAGGCCCATGGCATAGGAAATGGAATGATCAACTGGATAGAAAAATGGCTTATTGATATAAGACAAAGAGTAGTAGTTGATGGGGAGGTTTCAAACTGGAAAGCGGTTTTGAGTGGAGTACCGCAGGGATCAGTACTGGGACCTATTTTATTCTTAATATATATCAATGATTTGGATGATGACATAACAAGCAAGGTGTTGAAGTTTGCGGACGACACAAAAGTGTTTAGGAAAATTAAAAGTGATGCAGATAGACAGCATTTACAAGATGATCTTAATAAATTGATAGAATGGTCGGAGAAGTGGCAAATGCTGTTTAATTTTGGAAAGTGTAAGTGCCTTCACACAGGACATGGGAATGAAGATGCACAATATACAATGGGTGATACTGTACTAAATACTACCTTAAAGGAAAAGGACTTAGGGTTAACTATTAGTCCTGACATGAAGGTATCAGAGCAGTGTGGAATTGCAGCAGCGAAGGGAAACCAAATTCTTGGATTAATTAGGCGAAATATAGTGTACAAAGAAAAAGAACTAATAATACCGCTGTATAAAACAATAGTTAGGCCTCACTTAGAATATTGTATACAAGCATGGAGGCCATATCGCAAGAAGGATATTGATATGCTAGAAAGAGTACAAAGGAGAGCAACCAAAATGATACCAAAACTCAAGAATATTAGTTATGAAATGCGTCTAAAAGAATGTGGTTTAACAATACTAGAAACCAGAAGATTGAGAGGAGATCAGATTAAGGTGTTTAAAATATTGAATGGATATGAAAATATTGACAGAATTTTTTTTTTCACAATCAAGGAAGAGAGAAGGACTAGAGGACATGGAGTTACATTAACAAAGAAGCAGTGTAGACTAGATATTAGAAAATTTTCATTTTCACAAAGAGGTGCTCTGTGTAGGTGCTAGTAGTGTTAATATATTTAAAAATAAAATCGACATATACCTAAGAAGGGCGGGGTATACTTAGATAGATAGGTTGGACTCTCGATAAGCCAAATGGCTTCCTAGTCGACCTGCCATCTAGAGTTGAATCTCTAGGTGGCAATCTTGTTAAATTTTGTCTTGTTAAATCCAGGATACCCCTTTCGTTCGAAAGGTGTACGTCCAGTAAAGCAGATGGTATATGTCGATTAATGGCGTGGTCCCTCCGAGGTACTGTGTGGCGCCACATGTTATAGGTGAAAACAAACCCAAGGGCATATCATTGTGTAGGTGACTCAGTAGCCATAATGGTGTAGGAGCATGACACATGACAAGACAGGGAATAACGTAATGACAGCCACACTCACCTATGAGAACGACCAGTCGCGTAATGTCGGCGCTGTGCTGTATGAATTGGATTGGCGTGCCGTGTACGTCTTTTGGTTGTTTCCGGTAGACATGGTACAAGTTGTCGACTTCAGCCAGCGTTTTCTGCCACCACTCGCCGTCTGGTATGGAGTCTCCATGCAGGAAGATGTACCGTGGCCGTATGAAGAGTTGCACGCTGCGGTAACTGAGATAATGCTGGAACTCGAACGTGACGTTGTTCGTGTAGCGGATGTAATGGATGACGTTGGGCACGACGTAAGACGTGTTCTGCGGGCGGGGAACGGCACGTGTCAGCAGGCGTGGCTCAACCCCACACTCCCGCATCTCTTGCAGCATGTCTGTCGTGCCGTCTTCTTCACTGTACGGGAAGTCATTGGTTAGGTCGTGGAATCGTTCGCAGGACCGACCGTCACAGGGTCGTGACAGATACGTCTAAGAAACAATCACTAGTGTTACTGGGGTCGTTACGGCGATCTTTCATTTTCTATCATAACTATGAAAATTATAATAGCATACAGCCGCTAAACCTATCACATATATCATATGCATGCACGCATACACACTAGTTTACTAAGTAAAAGCACTTAACATTACTGAAGGAATAAAAATTCACAAAACAAACTCGCGCAAAACTCGCCGGCAACTTGACATCAACGCCATCGACAGCGGCTATACATAGCTCTGTGATTACATAAATACCGTATATCGTAATGTGCTAAAATATCGATGTTATGGTAATCGCTGAGCTAGGGCCTACGCGTGGGCGTAGCCGCCGCAGATGATGTCGAGTTAGCGGCGAGTTTTGCCCTAGTTTGTTTTGTGAATTTTATTCTTTCCAGGAATTTCAATGATTTTATTTTGTAGCCTACTGTGTGTATACATGTGTATAAGATATCTCAGAAGTTTGGCGACTGTAACAGGTCGTTTTCATGGTTAAGTCAGAAACTAAAAGATCGCCGCCGTCACTATAATAGCGTGCATTCAGTTCTACCTACGTTAAGTTCTATGTATTGAACAATTACGTGAAACGATTGAAAAACACACATTAACCCTGAGAAATATTAACAGTTGCTATACAGTGGTGATATGTAAACACTTATAAGGTCGATTGTATCATTCTTATTCAGGGGTCGTTCCTAATTGTCTATGCTCTCTGTCGCCACCTGTGTTAACTTTCGCCACATCACATGCATATCGGCGGTACAGTGTATCCTCATCATCGTCTGAACAACATGAACCTGGCGTCGAATTTGCTGTACAAACCCTCAATCCTGTTGAAATAAGATACACGCCATATTATTCTTGAAAACTACTTAAATATTATGGGGCTAAAGGAAACCTGGATGAAACCATGTACTAGCGCTTGTATAATAAGTAAATGCAAGCTCTTCCAGAGCGCAATATCCAATCCTCAGGATTGTTCAGAGCGCTTTACACTTTACTCCCTGGCAGGCCTGTTCAATCGAACACCATCTCGGCTTCTCTAGGAAGCATTCAGCCACGCGGCAATTAATTCGCGAATACTACTCGTACACATATTCACCATTATCTATAACCAGGTACTCATTCATACAACCGAATGAAGTGGAGCAACGTAGATTACACGGCAACGTAGATTACACGGCAGCACAGGATTCGAATCCGGGTCCTCTTAGTCGAGAATCCGAAGCTCTACCCCTGAGCGACTGCACTACTACAAACTTGTGTGAAAGACGATCTTACACCGTCTGGATATACAACTAAACACAAGTCCCGTCCTACTTGTAAGGGAGACGGCGATGGTATCATCCATTAATCTGAACTTTATTCACGTAGACGGATGTGCGCTGTGATTACAAATGTACGCTCGCTAAAAACTAACCACCATTGCGTATTGCTGTGTTGTGCTCTCCGTCGCCAAATATGTGAGAAATGGCCAAATAGTATAGGCTTTTTGAGACTGGAGTGACTTTGTCGTCCAACACTTGTTATAGCCTGCTCCACCTGTTGTCATCGGAGTTACTCCAATCTCGACGACGTGACGATGTTGACGTGCACGTGCAGAATAGACTCAACAAAAGGACGACGTACTGGACACACTGGACATACTACTTAAGCGGTTTCATTGGCTTACAGTTGTATATTACATAAATTGGCTACGGTTACATATCATACTCTTTCTACTCAACAACCGACATACTTAGTAGTTAATCTGCCACATTTCTCTGATGTCGCTAGACCCCTTAGCCCTTAGGTCATCTGTTTCCAAACAACTTCGTGTTCCTAAAACTAAGCTAAAACAAAATATCAACTGTATATACTAGACAGCTAAGATAACCCTGCCGAGTGCTGGAAACAACTAAAACTACCAGAAATTATATGTTCTCATTCTACCGTGCGCGCCCATAGACAGACACACGCACGCACGCACTCACCGAACGGGCGATAATAAGCTGTCACACATGGAACAGTTTCATCCGATGCTAAACATTTCACAACGTTTACAACACGTTAAACATGTCTGACACATAAATAAACGTATAGCATTTCGAAACTATTTATCTCGCCACAATCCCGTATTCGATTTCCGAGCCGGATGGCGCGCGCCGTTGTTAATCGACAACAGCTGAGTGTGTGATACTTCTTGATGTTCCCATTCATTATTGTATGCATAATAAAATAAAAACGACACTGAACGTTCATTTGGCGTCATCATTATGCATGTTAACACTTCGCCAGTCCTACTAACACAGAGAGCAAGAGCGACACATTTGACGAATCGTGCACAAAATCCTCCATGCGCAGTCCTTCCACTACAGACACCTGCTTTCTTTGCCAACTGTTTTACCCCCAGTCAGTTGTTCCACATGTTCAGCCCCTTTAGTCGCCTCTTCGCCAGCTTCTTAAAGCGTTCTCTTACACCAACCTCCTCTCTCAGCTCCTCGGTTGTTCGCTGACTGATTCTCTTCACTTTTCAACCAACTTATTTTATTTGGCAAACCAGCCTCTCGGGGCCCCTCTCATTACGTTTCTGTCACTGAAATACCGGCAGCTTTCCTTTGAGAGTATGTGGCGTTAAGTCATTCATAATTCCTCAAAGGTCATTCTATTAACATTTATGTGTGATGTTTCCCACCACACATTTGACATTCTTCGCACAGTTTTATTCAGTATCAATACCGAACAGATTTACCTTCCCGCCGATTATAGTAATCTTCAGGCCATGTTGATACGTCATGAACAGCAGCGCCACGGTGGAGTAGACCACAACCACAGCGAACAGCGAAAGGACCAGTTTCTTGAACTTTCTCATTGCTGCTGTACCTGGACGCAGACGCGTTCTGTGCACCTGACGTTCGCAGCATGTATCCCACACGTCGACTGTAGACCTATTATGACCAAGTAATGTGATCACAATTTGAAAATAAGACCAACCGCAGCCGAATGCCGGATCGTATTTCGTACGCGTGGGGATACCGGTGACGCAGTTCATACGTCACTAGGGCGTCAATCCGGTTTTAAAAGTGGGGGGAACGGGGGACCAATTTATATATACATATATGTATGTGTAATATATATATATATATATATATTATATATATATATTATAATATGTCATATAATCATAATATATATATATATATATATATATATATATATATATATATATAAATATATGTATATATACATGTTTATTCTTAACAAGTATATATATATATATATATATATATATATATAACCTGAAATACATATAAAAATATTTGTAAATATAAAACAAAATAAAACATAATTTATTGTTGGTCTGCTCTATTTCTAAAATAAACAAAGGCCTTTATGTTATGCTATTTAAAATAGTTATCTTGCAAATATATATATATATATATATATATATATATATATAAAATATATATATATATATATATATATATATATATATATATATATATATATATATATATATATATATATATATATATATATATATATATATATATAATATATATATATAAAAATATATATATATATATATATATATATATATATATACTATATATACATATATATATATATATATATATATATATATATATATATATATATATATATATATATATATATATATATATATATATATATATAAGAGGGGGCCATGGCCCACCCCAATCACTAAACATTTGGGGGGCAGACTTTGGACCCAACACTGCTTGCCTGATTCATAGAGTGACACGATCCCAAACCCACCTTTTGGCAAAGAAAGTTGTCATCACTCAAAATGAGATCAAATTACACAAGTGCAGGAATCCGCTGGTTCCGCCATAGGCGATATAAGTATCCAACAGGGCGACCAGGCTGCAATCTAAGGGGTGACAGTGCAAACAAAATATAATAATCTATAATGTGTTTGATGGCTAATGCCTATTAATATATCAACACAAGGGTGAACAATTACAGAGCCCGGCATGATGAATATTTACTGGACTAAGATCAAGTTGCGGGCTGCGGCCAACCAAGCAATTTGCCTAGTGATTTTCCACTAGGTAGTCGGAAGTTAATATCTGAACTCGTATATTTTTTATTAATTTTACTACTAGACCTATGTAGAGTTTATAAGAAAAGGGAGTGATCAGTCTCGCTATATATGCCTTTAAATGTGTTGTATGAACTAAAGAAAGTGTGAGGACATTTCCTATGTTGACCCCCTCAGGCTGAAAAGTGGAGGGGGGACGCGTTCCCCTCGTCCCCCACCGATCGACGCCCATGCTATGTAGAACTTCCCAATCCCTTTAGGCAAAGAAATATGTCATCAAATGGGAATAAGTTACACAAAGTGCAGATATCCGCCGCTTCTGCCGTAGGCGATAAGCATCAAGCAGGCGAGGGGTGAAAGTGCAACACAAATTTCATCATTTACAATGTGCTTGATAGCTAGGGCCTATAAATAATATCAACACAATGTTGCAAATTGATAGAGCCCGGCAGCGGCGCAGCCCGGCATGATGATAATTTACTAAAGTAAGATCAAATTGCGCGGTGTGGTCAGCCAAGCAATTTATCTAGTCGATTTTCTAATGGGTGCATGGTCTGAACTTCATATCGCGGGTTTATTGTCTAGCTAGTCCTGTGTAGCGGCTTTTAAGAGAGAGGAGTGGTGAGTCAGGCTATATGCCTCGCAATTTGTCTGAGCTGAACAGTGGGGGGGGGGGCAATTCCTATGCTGTCCTCCCCACGCTGAAAAGTGGGGGGCGCGTCCCCCCGTCCCCCACCGATCGACGCCTGTGAGTAGTAGTAATGATCGAAATACGTGTACGTGTGTAATTGGGAACGCGTCGTGCATCATAGGTACAGCAACAGTGAAGACGTAAACGAAACTCTTTATTTTGCTGGATTTCCGTTTAAACTCTACTTTTTATATAGGTATCAGCTCCATGACTGTGGAATTCTCATCCAACTGAGATGAAGAAAACCTGTTGCCTCGTGACTGAAAAAGACTGTTGAAAACTCATCTATCCCGGGCTGTGTGTGCAATGTAGGCCCTTGCAAGTGTATTTAATCAGTTTTACTTAGTTTACCTATTTATTATCTTGTACATGTTATTACACTAATTTTGCGCATTGCCTTCACTCATTTATTACCAGTGGCGGAGCCATACGGGGCCAATCCCGGAAACATTAGGATGGTGAGGGACGGAGGACCAATAACTGGCTGCCTGATTCATAGAGTCACAAAGTACAGTGGGTTTCAGGATGCCTGTTCAGATTTCCTTTCGCAAAAAATGTCATCATTCAAATAGGATTGAGTTAGGAATTTTCTACTTATGTCGCTGGCTGCAGCATAAGAGGTGTCAGAGCAATGAATATGTAATTATTCTCGATGTGCATAATGACTAATGACTATTAACGACTCAAAATAAATCGGTTACTAGACTAGGGTAAGATTGCATTTTGTTGCTATTATTTTCTAGGCATCACTGTCGTTAGGGGTGAGTTGGACACGATTTCCATTTCTATTGTCTTTTTTTCTCCTTCCTTCTATCTATCATTTTTTAAATTCTTCTCCCACTCTTTCTAGGTCACTTTTAATGCAATCCCCCATCGCAATTTCAGTATTCCTCGCCTCCATTTCCCTTCCACCTAATGGACATCTGCTCTCGTTGCCAGTTTTTCATCTCCCATTTTTTCCACATGACCAGCCGCTGTACTCCTCACCAATTTCTTCTTAGAACTTTCCTTCACTCCAACCTCCACTCTCATTTCATCCATTTTCTCTTATCAACTCTTATAAACCCCCCAAAATTATTCTTACCAGGTTGTTTTTCGCAACCCTGGACCTTCTCCTGTTGTTTCTCTGTTACTGCCAGCACGTGCATTCCTGTAGGCCTGGTTAACACACATACTGAACACATTTCCTTTACGTTTACGGGATATGCGTCTATCTCCCATCACCCCTTCGAGTTTCCTCCAAGCGTTTGCCCGGCTGTAATCGTCATTGTATCCAAAGCAATTAATTTAGTGGATTTCGCACTCGGAAAATGCCACTTCCTATCGTGAATTTATATATTGTAATACGCAACGTTATATGTTGTGAAGTTATTGGTTGAACGCCAACATCACCCAAACAGCGAGGTCTCCATTCAGGGATAGGCTCAAACCTCCAAATCACACATTGAATGGAAACATTAGTACATAAATCACGGATTGAATGGAGACCTTGAGACTTGAGTCACGGTTTGAATAGATACATTGGGGACTGGATCACGGATAAAAAGACAATTAATGATTTGATTTTAAGGAATAATTAGAATTAAGTTTTAGTAGATAAATACATGTTAATGTGTATGTCGTGTGCGTAAATATGTTAACAAAAATACAAGTGTTGCTAGTTGAGCTAAACGGTGTTGTGTAGATCTCGAGTGTGAACAGTGATTGTCTAAGAATATAACCCAAAGGAACACCACATGAAACACGAAGTGCTGATGACAAACAATCCCCAATCTTAACCTTACGGTGTAAAACGATCCGATTGGTATGATAAACCCGACGTAATTTGAGCCGTACAATGTGCAGAAAGACAAACGATTATTAAGAACGATGTGAAATGTATCAAAAGACGGCAGATAGATGAAGCAAGGTAAGTGGAGATACTTTCTGGCTCTCCATATTTAGACAGGTGTCACTGTAATGCTTTGTTAGTTGTCAGTCGTGAGAGTATTACTTACGTTGCTAGTACACCATAACTCACTCACAGATAGTCGGGTCATTTCACGGTAACACGCATATATCGTCCAGAGTAAATAAATATTTTCGACCATAATATTTATCGCATTTTCGGCGTTAGTTAGGTAGCTTAATATAGTGTGTGACTAATCCAATGAAAACCAGTGAACTTGGGCATCGTATCATGTTTATGTTTTATTTTATTAGCGTGACGTCATGAATGAATGTCATCAACGCCACGAAAATATTCCCAGATTGATGTCCAGTTATTGCTCCTTTTCGAAACATATTTTCTTATAATTTGTTGCCCACTTTATTTACGTGTTTTTGCACAAATTGTATTCAGTGTTTATTCGGCTCTTGTGACACAGCTAAATACCTTTGTGCCTCTCGAAGCGCATAGTGTCTCATATATCTGACATGGGCGGAAATTAGGAGTAGTTAGTTATTATTTGAAGGAAAACGAGTCGATTTTCTATATGAACCGGTGTGTATTCATTAGATGAGTTAGTTAAGTTTAGAGATATTAAACAAAATATACGCCGTGACGTAGATACTTGTCGTGACGTAGATGACATGTCTACGTTGATGACTCGGAATAACAAAGTGATACTGCAACTATTCGTAGATTCCTTGGTGCTAAACGCATGCTTGTGCAATGTGCCAAAGAGGGCGCTTTTGACTTCGGTCGAATATCTGCAGGTATACTTTTCTGTGAAGTCGATTTAATTGCCCATGTTGTCTTCCTGGAGATTCTCCCTAAGGCGACGCAGAAATATTGGTTGTTAAGCATGGTTTCAGATTCCAAATTTCTGGTAGAAGTTGTTTTTCTTTTAGTCATGCAAGAATCCTACATGCGCATCTTAATGCGTTTTACTGATTTTTCTTATAAATCCGTCTTGACCGACTCCTTTTCTTAGGTTACCAACTGGTACAGCTTATGTCGTTGTTGTTCGTTTCCGGTGTACGCAATAGTCTCGTCTCTTCCTATACAATCCTTATTCGTGCTCATACTGATTTGATAGACGATATTACATATTATATACCGGATCGTTGGGAGACGTTTTAACCTGAGTCGTATCAACGCCCAGACAAAAGAGATGACGACTGTCATTACAGACTTTCAGTATGCTGATGACTATGCCATCCTTGCCCACATAGCAGAAGAACTTCAGACTAGCTTATCAAAGTATATGACTTTCCATCAACATCAGAAAAACTAAGATCATCTACCAACCCACTCCTGACTACAGTGAAGGACCTCATGACATTAAAACATATGGAACAACCCTATAAACTGTTGAACATTCCCCTTGCTTGGGGAGTCATCTATCCCAGAATTCGAAGGCCACTATCGAAGCAGAAATTCAGCGTCGTAATATCCTGTACCATCACATCCTTCAGGGTCTGCGTAACCTAGTCTTCAACACCCACAACCTCACGGAAGAGACAAAGGTGATGGTCTATAAAGACGTTATGTGTTACACATCGACGTCATATTAAAACCATGAAAAAATTCCACCAACGTTGTCTGACAAAGATTCTTTATATCTTATGGGAAGATCGTATCCTATGAGAATATAATGCATTGCTAAACATTACATGAAGAAAACCCAAATTGACGTGGGAAGAAAAACCTGCGGACCTTTCACTTTGTCGCCGTAGCATATGCGAGACAACTGCCAAATTTGATATATATCATCTTCTTCACGAGGCGGAGAAAAAGCAGAAGAAAAATGACAAGGGAGATGTCCAAGTATCATCGCGTCTCCCTTCCACCTGGCACCTCCTGCCCACACTGCAACAAGATCTGTAGATCAATAATCGGGCTCTGGAGTCACCTCAGGATACACATGACAGACGTCTGAAAGACGTAATTCTCGTTTCGATGGACCGCTGATGATGATTACATGTTCTCAGTGATGTCTTTTCCACCAGCTCCACGCTACTATGTCATTGTACCGGTCTTCTTCTGTGTTGGAGAACACCGCCTGTAGCCCATGCCAGTGTCATCGTGCTCATCGGGGGCCTAACGCAATTTTGTGTATGACATCATCACGGTGTCCGAGAGCAAACGTTTCTTTTTCCTCAACTTATTTCATTGATGTGACGGTATCTTGCTTGTTATGTGTGAGGTAGCTGTAGTTGTTACGCTAGTAGAATCTACGGTTAACATACGCCTGCCTACTTGTTGTTCACCTGTCATGCTCTAAAATGGCGTTTACTTCGTGCCCTTTACCCGATTAGCAGGCGAATGCGAATCGTCTATAATCAAGCAGTCGATGCTTCTGCAATGTCTTTCCCGTAGTCAGTCTATTGATGAACTGATTAGTACAGTAGCAATTACTATGATATTTCGACCCCAGGTCTAAATATCATAGTAACTGCATTATAAGGGCATTATGAAGCGGAAGCCTCTGAAGACATTTTCGTTTTTCGCGATGATGCATTCATTTATCTGTTTTTCTTTGTCTGATGGATGCCGTTGCCCTGTACCTTCCATATCAACCGCTTATAGCGCTTCTTGTAGCGTTGAGATGTTCTCCTTCAGGCGGCTAGACTTTCTGTCAGTTTGCCAGTCCGTCTGTCCGCCTTTGCTCGGTCTTGGAGAGCATTCTTCCGACCACGTTCATGGGGTCGTGGGGTTGAGGCTGTTCAATGAAGCTGCTTGGTGATCGAAGGAATTTCGCTTGATGACTACGCGAAGACATTTTGTAGAGAATGACCCCCCTTGGGACGCGTGCGCGGGGGGGAGTTACTCCGCATGATATGTGTGAGTGTGTGTGCGTTGGTGTGTATGTCGCTGCTCTCGTGTGCGCTCGCCAGAATCGGCTTAACCCCCGATTCAGGGTAAAGTGACAGACGCTCGTTCCAGGTTCGATCTCGGATATTTTATTCACAATTTGAAGTTAACGTTCGTATACATAATTTCAAAAGATATACATTGCGTTTTGCAATATACTTTAACATAGTACTAGTAACATCGAAGTCACTGCATGTCTGTTGCCAGTCCACTACAGCGCTCCTACATTTTAACATTTTAAATACATGCCGGTAATTTTGATAATCTCGATAAGTATGAGCTTCAGTCTCATACTCATGTTTTAATTTAGATAGCCAAAAGGAGGGAGAGTCGCGAGCATCTTCTGTCGCTCTCGATCTCCGCTCTCTCGATTAAAACGACGCTCTCTCCTTTTATTGTAAACCGTTAATTAACCAGTGTGCATCTGTGCGCATGTGTAATTAACAATTCCGGTCGCAAGGTTTGCCCAAGGACGCTAGTTTAACGTTATCACGTACTCGAGAAACACCTGCAAATCTATACAAATTCAACCTTTGTCCAAACTGTCTCCACTAGGATTTAGTCAATGTTCAGTAAACCACTCGCTGGTAATATATGACCATTAAGATCCGCTCCGCCGGTGTGGTCCAGGATGGGTTTCCATTGAAGCCTCGAGTGGAGTAAACATCTTTAGAATTCGTCGGGGCTTTGTGTCCACTTTGGCCTTGGTCTGGTTTTGCCTCTGTGTTAAGTAATACTTTCTAGACTAATAACGCTATACTGTATACACCCTTAAATATTAAGCGGGTGGGTTTTTACAATTTGGTTGCTTCTCCAACTGCACCTAATTCAATGCTGCATGCATGTTTGCTTGTTATCTGCAACTTATGTGTATATAGACCGAATGGGTTTTTCGCAATTTCTTTCTAAAGAAATTCTTCATTGCCAGACTGGTTCGCTTGTTTAGATTATTTCTGTACCGTTCATCAGCATTTATGTCAATGTCTGAAAATGGAAAATATCATCAGATATTAATTTAATTTCTCAAAGATGATAATTATCCAATTTCAGCTAATCCTGCCACCGTTTTATCTTATTTACAACTACGTTTGTCATCTACGTCACGCACCATGTCATCTCCATCAAGACAAATATGTGACGGAGATAACTTGCCTTGCGAGTCATGGCAAATATCATGTTTGCCGTGAGCTTAACTGGCGTGTGCTATTTCTGATTGATTTCATTGACACCACTTAACACGTGATTATCAATAAGTCTGTGTGTCTGACCTGTATAGCACGCGGTGCGGACCGTTCGTAGATGACATGGAATAAACCTACTCACCTGCTTCCTGCACTGAAATGTCGAATATTTCGCGTAAATCGAAGAAAAAACGGTGTTGGTGTTGTTTTCAATATGCAGATGCATATGCAGGTAAACGTAATTGTGATTCCACGTGGATGTGGTAGTTCTTCAGACTCTGGACAGGCGAGGCATCAAAGTTGCCGTGACGTAGATGACATGGAACCAGGGGACATAGATTAATAAATAATACTGTTTTTCGGACAAACATGATAATAGACATCGAAATGAGAACCTTACGCGATGTATTTATTATTTAATGTGTAATTATTACACCTTTGTAACAATGTGCAACTTGAGGATCAGGTGATGAGGACAGCCACTTTTCGATGACGTAGACTGGGAGATATAAAGATAAATAACTAGAACATCGACTTCGAATGTTAGTTATTATTATATTAGAAATGAAGAGCAATACTGCACAAAGCGCCACATATAAGAAATATAGTTTTACCAGATTTCTTTATCGAATATTTCTATATAAAAGAGCTAGGACACCAAATAGCCCGGTTACCGTGAAATGACCCAGTCGATGTTTGTTCAAAATGGCGATGGAATTGCCAAATTTCTGTGTCAATTATTGTGTCTGCGTCTACTTCATGTCCATGACGTATAGGGGCTTTGTTCCTTAATTATTTGTGACACTCTGCTTGCGACCATACCTAAATGATTGCAAGCAAAGTGTCGTCATCGACCTCATGTTGTCCAGCAAGACATCTTTGACTTTGTCAAAGGGAGTGTCGCAAGGTTCAACTGTTGGTGTCATTCTTGTTTTTCTTGTTTTCGCTGTGCGTGCAGCTGGTTGGTGATAGCATCCATAACCACTACCCTGATGATCTACAGCTGTTCTGTCACTTCCGTCTGGATGCATCTTCTCTGGCGACTCCTATATGGTGTGTGTGTGTTTGTGTTTGTGTTTTTGTGTTTGTGTGTGTGTGTGTGTGTGTGTGTGTGTGTGTGTGTGTGTGTGTGTGTGTGTGTGTGTGTGTGTGTGTGTGTGTGTGTGTGTGTGTGTGTGTGTGTGTGTGTGTGTGTGTGTGTGTGTGTGTGTGTGTGTGTGTGTGTGTGTGTGTGTATATATAACTAACAACAAAGTAATATGATTGCTCATTCTGAATGCTAAATATGACCCTCTTAGCACACACAGTGCATTATCTAGCGTGTTTCACTTTAAGTGTGCGGACATGCCCATACTTCCCCTACATAATTATATTGAGGCACATCTTCCACAAAAGGCTCAACTTGCTAGCTCTATATCCCTATCTACAAGAGGTCGGCCTAATCCTCCTCCTCCACTCCTTGCGATCTAGGGCCATATCCATACCGACCCAGGGCTACCTCACTCACGTCCTCGCTGGCCTGCTGTCTCCACGTCTTCCTCGACATCCCCATCACCCGACTCCTGGTAGCGCCAAGGTCGTAACACTGCGGACGACGTTGTTCTCTCGTCCTTGCACATGCCCAAACCATCGCAGACGTCCACTACGCATGGTCTCGTCGATTGATGGGAGGTTCAGTATCCGTATTATTTCCTCATTCCGGATATGCTCCAGCCTGGATACCCCAAGGTTCCCACGGAGCACCCTCATCTCTGTGTTAGCAATTTCCCTCTTGTTGTCAGTTTTCATTGTCCAACATCCACTCCCATATCTATATTATGTTATGATGACATCGTACACCTTTGATTTCAGTCTTAGGGACATCTTCGTATCGTATAATACCCCAGTCAATTTCCTCCAGCTTGACCATGCGGCTTGCAGTCCGAGGTCCACATCATTTGATCCCAGGTACTTGAAATGGTATACGTTCCTCAGCGCTTCTCTGTTCAGTTGTATTTGTTCAGCGGTTTCGCTTATTGTCAGATATTCTGTTTTGCCACATTAATCTTCAGATCACTGTCCGCCAATGCATTGTTCCACAGTCTCTTTTGGGCACCCATCACGGTCGTGTCATTGGTTGCTACGTCATCCGCATAGAGCAGTTCCCATGGCGACCCCGAGCACACTTCCTGGGATATCATGTCAACCAGCATGATGGAGAGAAATGGCGGTATATGCCGACCCTTTGTGGAGGCCAATGCCTTCTTCGAATTTATCACTGGTCCCTCGCTTTGACTTTACACAAGTGGTAGCGCCTTGATACATGTCCTGCACTAAACTTATGTAGGCTTCCGGGATGTTACGTTTCCTTGTGGATATTCATAGCACTTCTTGAGGTACAATGTCATATGCTTTTTCTCGATCGATGAACTCCATGTCTAGAGGCATATTGCTCTCTCTGTACTTCTCGCATAGGATCCGGATGACAAATATGGCACCAGTGGCTCCAACTACAGACCTAAAGCCAAACTAGCCATCTGAGATGCTCACAGTGTCTATGAGGTTTTTGAGCTTATCTTCCGTAAGGTCTGCTTGTACTTCCTACAAACAGAATTTTTGCCTCAGTGTGTGTGTGTGTGTGTGTGTGTGTGTGTGCGTGTATAGGTTGTTTGATTTCTTGCAGCGTGCCGCATCGCGCCCTGCGATCTGCAGACCGCGCGTTGTTAGTGGTTCCTCGGCACAACCTCGAACGTTATGGACGCCGCTCATTCTCCCGTGCAGGACCAACTCTGTGGAACGCACTTCCTGAGGATTTACGTTCCACAGAGTGCATGAACAAATGTAAAGCACACCTTAAGACATTCTATTTTAAAATTGCTTTTAATGTCTAATTCCTCTATACATTTTTAGATTGATTTTAATATTTTAAGTGGCTCAGCCAGCATATAATTTAAATTACTTAAATTAAATTAATTGGTTTTACATTTATATATATATATATATATATATACAATATATATTACTTGTATTATATTATATTTATTTTTTACAACGTGAACACTACTGAACAGAGCTTGTACTATGGATTTTAGTGTATAAATAAAGTGTATTGTTATATTTGAACCACAAAAGATACATAATTAGGAAGACACACCTAAAGCAAGACGTACACGTTATTAGTTAAAACACTTTATTATTTCACAAAATGCATAAAAATAAAGTTGTTATAGATATATTACATCTAGTTATAAGACAAGAGTAAAACCAGCATATCATTATTCACAACTAGTTTCTAAAGAAACCATTAAATAATGTTAACTACTATTCAAATGGACGGAATTATTTCAACAGATCAACCCCTAAAAACAAATGTGTACACCCCGTAGTAACTATCTACACTTAAAACTATATACATTACTACAATACACTTAAATCAATAATACATCACCATAGTAGTCACACACTAACATCAAACAGAATTTTAAAGAAAACATACCTGCACATATTTGAAATCTTAATGCAAAATTCCTATTTATAGATGAATGAACTCACATTCTGATGTCTAAATATTTTTAAGACAATCATATTGTTGAGTTATTATATTCCAGTTCAGAAGAACGGCCAGTGTACTGTGTACTGTTTGTTACTAATTATACCGTACACATTAAATATAAATAAAGTACAATTTAGTTACATGATGAAATTAGAGTTATACAAATCTGTAAAAAATATAACATCCACATTGCAATGAGAAGAGGGTGGAATGTGTAAATATGTATCACCAACATGTTAACATACAATAGCAAGAATTAACAGAAATTCAGTTTGTGAATTGGCTAATGCAGCCCACAAGTGTAACTACTAGTTTGCTGTTACAGGGCCATCTTTGTGTTCACCAGATTCAACCATGGATAGTGTCTACAATCGTCCTGAGAGTCGTCCCTCTTCTGAGATTCCACCAGCAGATTCAACCGTTTATCTGAGGACCTGTGTTCAACTTCAGCTCAAAACAGCAGCAGTTGATGGAACTGCAATCTGGAGTCTGCATCTGGCAGTTGCATGCTCCACACTGCAAACATGTGACAACGTGTCATGTGACTAGTCATGAGACAACAGGTCATAGGACATTACACATGGCAGTGTTATCAAATGTGGTTAAAAGTGCAAGGGGAGAGGGGGGAAAGGGGGAGAGAGGGAGGGGAGTGGGCGAGGGAGAGGGTGAGAGAACTGCTGGTAGGGAACACTGGAAAATAGAAACATGCAATACAATATACATAACCATCAGTATAATTTTGTACACTAAAATACAAGTTTCAGGCCATAAGTTAAGCCATAAAATCAAAAACAACACAAGTCACCAATTGGTACTTTTGAATAAATCATTAAAAACTGACTTTGGTGCTTAATATGTAGCTACAAATTTAGTGATTGTCTTAAAAAGGCTTGGAAATTCGGCCTAATCTAGTTGATGCCATAAGATGCATAGGGTTATCAGCAATAAGCATGTACCAAAAATGCAATTTAGGAAAACATGGACTAATGTTGTTTTTGATCTTGGTGCTTCAGTTAGAACAGCGCTGGCCCACTGGGCTCTGCATACACCAAGCGGCTGGAACACAAAGAAAATCAACCACCCTGAAAATAAGAATAAAACAATAGTTAACAGAATAACTGTGTAACTAACAATTCTTAGCTATATCTGAAAATTTTATGAATAAAAGTTAGTAGGTAATGGCAGCAAAATACTTGCACCTAAAGCGGAACAGAAGGAAAATGGAAGTCAAATTGCTGAACTGCTTATATTAAAAGAATGTTATTAGTAATAATTATATTAACTAATAAAACGATTAACTATGCTTTGCTAGTTACTTTAATTCAGTGGATGCCATGATGTGTGGGGGGCTTTGGGGAGGATTGGGGGGAACCCAAAGGGTCTGGATGGCGCATCTCAATTTGGAAACAGCAACAGTTCAAGTTGTTGAACGACGGCAGCTCACAAGTGCAGATGCACACACACATCTTGCACTGAAACGGAGAACAAACAAATGCAAAATGTGACAATAAGTCATGCTAACACATCACGGTCACACAGTGATGAACTACTATTAAATCTCACTCCATGACTTGTCATATAGAGAGCCGAACTACTTTTACATCATATAGAGAGCCAAACTACTTTTACATCATATAGAGAGCTGAACTACTTTTACATCATATAGAGAGCCAAACTACTTTTACATCATATAGAGAGCCGAACTACTTTTACATCATATAGAGAGCCGAACTACTTTTAGAGTGTCTTATCAAATGTCACTTCAGCCCATTTAAATGTAATTGAACGGTCTGACAAATTACTGTATAACATCAAAACTAAACAAAACATCTGCACCATCAGGTCATAAGTATGTACAGTAGTAGATACTAGGTAGTTGTGATTTCTCAAAAACAATCTTAAAACAAGATACTTAATAAACTTGGAAGGAGTTATAAATGATAGTGATTTAAACACCAAGTTGTAGAGAAAAAGTTCTTCCAAATTAAATATTTTACCTACTTGTAAACCTAGTACGGTGTACAACCTTTCACACAACAAAGAAGCATTTATTGAGCAGCAAGAGCCGCACCCAGAATGTTTGAACAGACTGAATATGCATGCACATCAATTTAACTGGTTGTTAAATCTGTGTTATACAGGTTTGCTCATGATTAATTAAAGAATATATTACAAATATTCAACAATGGAAAATGAACAAACATCTGAAAAAGCTCAACTCTTAAAATGTGCACATACTGACATAAGTGTTAATTTTCAAGAAGTCAGCAAATGATGGTTAAACTTAATAACCAAGCAGATGAACAAACACTGACATGGTATTATGTACCGAACAACAGAAAAATGCAAATATCTGAACATGTCTTGTGAGAAGAAATATGGGAGTGAGGAGAATTTAAAATTTAAGAACAGAGGAGTTGAGTGAGAAGGCTAATGTGAATGTGTGTTCAAAATATGTTCTGCACAATTTCACCTGGAGTGTATGTCAAAATACAGAATCTGACGTCACTATTATGTACAGAAGAAGGTTTATAATCATGTGTGGAGTTGACACATTGGTTGCAGTGGCTTAGTTCACTTAACCATGTTTGTTTTTATAATAAAAAAAATGACACTGAGTGATAGGAACTCTGTGCCACAACATGTGAACAAACTGTCTACATGCATTAATTGAATAATGGCTGAATACTTTCCAGAGGAGTCGAAATGGTGCTTGAAGTGAGTGAGGAGATGGCTGAAGTGTTCTGTACACGTAGACAGACTGTGAGACTGGCCAATGAAGGTGGTGAGGAGTTGGCTGAAGTGTTCTGGACTTGTAGACAGACTGTGAGACTGGCCAATGAAGGTGGTGAGGAGTTGGCTGAAGTGTTCTGGACATGTAGACAGACTGTGAGACTGGCCAATGAAGGTGGTGAGGAGTTGGCTGAAGTGTTCTGTACACGTAGACAGACTGTGAGACTGGCCAATGAAGGTGGTGAGGAGATGGCTGAAGTGTTCTGTACACGTAGACAGACTGTGAGACTGGCCAATGAAGGTGGTGAGGAGTTGGCTGAAGTGTTCTGGACACGTAGACAGACTGTGAGACTGGCCAATGAAGGTGGTGAGGAGTTGGCTGAAGTGTTCTGTACACGTAGACAGACTGTGAGACTGGCCAATGAAGGTGGTGAGGAGATGGCTGAAGTGTTCTGGACACGTAGACAGACTGTGAGACTGGCCAATGAAGGTGGTGAGGAGTTGGCTGAAGTGTTCTGTACACGTAGACAGACTGTGAGACTGGCCAATGAAGGTGGTGAGGAGTTGGCTGAAGTGTTCTGTACACGTAGACAGACTGTGAGACTGGCCAATGAAGGTGATGAGGAGATGGCTGAAGTGTTCTGGACACGTAGACAGACTGTGACTGGCCAATGAAGGTGGTGAGGAGATGGCTGAAGTGTTCTGGACACGTAGACAGACTGTGAGACTGGCCAATGAAGGTGGTGAGGAGATGGCTGAAGTGTTCTGGACACATAGACATACTGTGAGACTGGCCAATGAAGGTGATGAGGAGATGGCTGAAGTGTTCTGGACACGTAGACAGACTGTGACTGGCCAATGAAGGTGGTGAGGAGATGGCTGAAGTGTTCTGGACACATAGACATACTGTGAGACTGGCCAATGAAGGTGGTGAGGAGATGGCTGAAGTGTTCTGTACACGTAGACAGACTGTGTGACTGGCCAATGAAGGTGGTGAGGAGATGGCTGAAGTGTTCTGTACACATAGACATACTGTGAGACTGGCCAATGAAGGTGGTGAGGAGATGGCTGAAGTGTTCTGGAAACGTAGACAGACTGTGTGACTGGCCAATGAAGGGAGCAAATGCCTAGAAAGTAGAATGGGATCAAGGATGAGATGCACTGTGATGGGGGGATGTGTGAAGAGATTTATAGGGATTGGCAGAAGTGGAGGATGAGAATGAAATACAGGGAGTGGTGGAGAATCGTGCAAGACCATTGAGGGATAAAGAAAACACAACTTGAGGACCAGTACTGAGAGTAGACCCACCCTGGACATTCTTGGAAAAGAAGAAAAACATAAATGTCTGGTGTGATTCTGATCCAAGTAAGTTATTTATTGTCTGTTTACCAACTGACATAATGAACTACAAACATCCACATTGTAAAATTTACCAGTTTGCAAATTGCAATATTCTTGCAACACTGCTCACAGTTCTGAAACAAAAACAACGTAGTGTTCTTCTTCACACGGACATTATGTACATATTCATCATGACGGCCTCGGCGTCAGTGATCTTATAGATGTTGGAGCCGATCGGCAAAAATAAATCGCCATGTATACTTACAAACTGTGTTATTATGTACATCATTTATCTGAAATAAATCTATTTTTCAGTGTGTTATGTCTTTCTGCATATATGGTTAATTTCAGTATATGTATGCATTTTACCGGCAAATGCAAATGTAATCCAGAAAACAAACTGTTATGTAAAAAAATGCCTCTAATGCTAAATAAACGATGCTAATAATAAAACTCATTATTACCATTTGTAGAATTCACGCACACGTTGTACCGTGGTTATTTTTACAGGACTTCGTCAAGAATTATTATGTTACTGGCATCATCCTAGTATACTAGTTATGTATGCAGAAAACAAACTAACATTTTCAAACACAACAAAACGACAACTGCAACAAGTCCAGAATAACACTCAAGTTGAGTTGCTGTTATTATGCTGTGCATACTATGAAATACTGTTTACAAAACAGAAAAGGTTAATATGTAATAATAACAATTAGAAATGTAGTAAACGGTTGAACAAAAACATAATGTACTACTAAGCAATATACATAGCAATGGATCTATCACGCTTGCATTATTATCTCATACTGCAAAGTTCAATTTAAACTGCAGTTACTTACAGTCTAGTTATTTTATTATTTTCAAAGGAAAAGAATGTTGCACTCATTTCACCAGGTTTTGTTATGATCCCCCACCCGCTACCTCCCCACCCGCTACCTCCCAACCCGCTACCTCCCCACCTGCTACCTCCCCACACGCTACCTCCCAACCCGCTACCTCCCCACACGCTACCTCCCCACCCACTACTTCCCCACCCGCTATCTCCCCACACGCTACCTCCCCACACGCTACCTCCCCACCCGCTACCTCCCCACCCACTCAGCTGTGAATCATCACCCTGGAGGTTATGAAAGTTCAGAAAGCAGAAGACAGGGACAGTGTGGTAGCTACAAGACTGAAGGGATTCAATAGTTCTTTGAAGTTGGTTCCCTTGCTAACAATGATTTAGTGACTGCTTGCTCAATATTAAGTTTAAACAAAAACAATGTGAAAACATCCTGTTGTATGAATATAATACATCAAATTAAGTGGCAGTGACATTGCTTTCGTCTTTCATTCCTCAACAGTACTAGAATATAAAATGAAAAATATGTTCTATCTTTAAACAATGTTAATCAGTAGATTGTCATTAAACATAATCGTTTTTAATGTGAGAATAAATGCTTATACAAGTGTAGTGTATTATACTACATACATAGTTTCGATAAAAATTGTAACAGTAATTGCTTCAAATGTAATTGTAATGTGTTCAACTCAACAGTAAGAAAACTAAGTAATATTAACATATTACATTGCGCTGTAATTGACAGATCTCCAACTGCAACCCACCATTTAGGCTATCCAAAAAGCTCTAAATACGTACTACAGGGGTAGAACTAACCACTAGTCTGCAGACTAGTAAAGATAAGGGCGGACTAGTAAACCTTCCTAATAACTAGTCTGGTTGTCTAGTAAAGGTCAATGTCATCCATCTCACCCTACATCAATCAATCAATCAATCCTTTGTATCAGTGACCCTAACCCTAACCCATCAACAGGCTGGGGGATGTAACTAAATCCCAAGTCATTAAAACGTTACTAAGTAGCTTCATTTACTGATAAATGATGACATTTTCTTAGGCATGGCCACCAGCTATGAACTTGTCTGGGCATTATTTGTAAGATTAGTGGTTCTTTGATGTCTACAAGTTTCTAGTGTAATATTTTTATTTCCATTAATAGTCCAGTAGATCCGTTTTCATAACAACGTAATGCAAGGTAAATTTCCATGATTTTCAGGAAAATTCATAATGGTAGGGTGGCACTACCAGTCAATGAAGGCAATTGTTTTTTTTCCAATTGCTCAGTTTTTTTTAATGCAGATCATATTTTCACTTTTTAGTTAATATTATTGTTATTCCTGTATTATTTATTTGTTACCTTTATGAAAAGTGCATTATTTTTACTGAGGTTGTTTTTTGGTTTAAAAAAATTGTAATGACTTAAATTTGGATTGTTTTTATGTTTTGCCGGACTAGTAAACCTTTTGGCGGACTAGTAAACTTTTGACTTTACTAGTCCTGCTGTCTACTAAAATAAATGCCAAAGTTCTACCCCTGCATACACATTTCAAAAGTCTCACTCAAGATATATATATGTGTATGCCACCCAAGGGAATAAAGGTAGTCCAGGGCTTTGGTAATTTAGGGACACTATTAGTGTTTCAATACCAGAAACACATTTCCTGTAGGGAAATGCTGAATGGACATTATTCCTGTGCTATGGAGTGTTAAAAATTATCTACTTCAAGCCAGTTGAGTGTACATGTCTTTTCACCAGCAACTGTGCCACCTGCAGAATGTAATATCAAACCAACAGAACAAAAAACATTAAATATATGATACCAGTAAATCCTTGACTGGCATATCCATGGTTTTTCTGATCACCTAAAATGTGGAGAAACAAACAGCACACTAACAACATCAGGTCATAGATAGGTTAAGTTTCCTTACATACCTGAAAAGCATTCCTGTGGTTAATACGATGCATATCTTAGAATTAATTATATACTGATTTGTATATTTTATTAATAAAATTATAGCAATACTTTGTCTACAGAAAGTATTCTAATAACAGAAGGTGTATAATCATCTTTGACAGATAGGGTGTGGTGGCTTAATTTATTAAACTATGTTTGTTTTTTAAATTAAAACAATTATATGAAGAAGCACCGAGTGACGTGAACCATGTCCTACCAAGAAGCAAGGGAAAGGAAGATGAAGACACTTGAACAAACTGAGTACATGCATTAACTGAATCATGGCTGATACTTTCTGGAGAAGTCAAGATGGTGTTTGACATAACAGGTCTGCAAGGGAATAATGTAAAGCATTTAGAGTCTAAGGACCGGTGCCATCAGGGGACCGTTTTACCAATGTTGTTAAGAGCTCTTAAATGCCATTTTGCACAAAATATTTTTTTATCCTTAATATTGATGATCTTGAATATCTGAAAACTGTCAACACCATGGCACACAAGCAGGACATTGTTACTGGTGTGTCATAGAAATAGTGTCCTCAGTAATATGGCAATGGATATTTGTGTTTTAAAAAGATTAATTTAGTTAAACATTTTTTAATGATGAATTTTCTTTGAGCCTTAGTGAAATGGTCCCAACTGAACTTGACATTTTGAGAGTGCAGCTCACTGAGAGTGCTGTGACTTACATCACACAGAGGCTCCTCGCTGTAGCAGCACTGACAACACTCGTTGTCCATACAGCATTGGCACATGACGATGTCAGCACAGTCCATTCTCTGCAAACACATCAGTCAAACTGTACACTCCCAACAGACAATGCAACATCAGTAACAACAATACAACATTATGTGAGACAGTGTTACTAGGAACAAAATAATACATTATTTTGATCCATAATTACACTGTTCTTTGAACATGTATATGTGACCCATCTTAACAAAATGACTCGGATGTCAGTAATTTTCAAAATTGAGTTATTGGCACCATTGGAAAGAGCACAGTTTCAGCTTTCACATGATGTAACATGTAAGAAGATACGTCGATTACAACTTTATATGTGAAGTTATGTCTCACCAAACATACAAGTGTAGGGTATAAACCTTCAAACTGAGAAAACTGCCTTCAAAGTTTCAACAAGTTTTTGTCATGTTTAATGAAATGTACCTTAGTTACCATGGACAGATCTAACTGAAATTCGGAATATAATTACATAATGGAATGCTGGAGAAATTATGTTAATATGAAAACTAGATCTTTGTTAAAAAAAGAGTAGCGGTACAATAGCTGAAAATTCCTGTACCTTCATCGGCTTCAACAGTACGTATCACAATGAATGGTCATATTTAACAAGTTTAATACTAAAGAATAATATAGCTACACAACGACAAGAGATCTGTGATAGTGTCCAGATAAATCATCTGTAGCTTCTAGACCGGCCATGTCCTTGCTTGAGTGTTGTACCAATATTGAAAACTGATAAAATGATTACCAAAGAATTACATTCAGAGAAAATCTCAAAATAGTAATTTTTCACAAAAATTGCATTTACCAACATTCGACTCATTTCATTAAGATGGGTCACATGTAATAAAATAAACAATGTACACTGAAGATAGCCAACGTAACTTTGTACTGACCCTGCGAGTGGGGCAGAAGGAGTCGCAGCAGGCCTCTATGTCCGGGGACCCACAGCAGTTGCAGTACATGAGGCAGCACTCTCCGCAGTTGCAACAGTCGAGACCCTTGTCATCACCGCAACACACACAGCACGTCTCACTGAACACGCCACGGTCCTGCCAAACATACACAGTCACACACATGTTGGTGTTGTACTACGGACATTCAACTGTATAGTATGTGATTCAAAATAAAACATTTAAATAAAGAACATTGTTTGCATGTAGAATAGATAATTAAACGAACTCTTGTCTCCCTCTTAACTTACTATAAGTAAAATGTACATTACAAAATATGTTTCTGGTTAGATCTACTGCCAGGATATGATCATAATACAATCTACAACATTGCTAGGTCAAACACAATACCCCGGGTAGGTCTACAAATTTATTTAAAAAATCATTAAGATATATATATATATATATATATATATATTATAAAGAAAAACATCAATTTAAATGTCCAGCAACTGAATTACAGAGAAACCATTTCAACAAAAGGGATGATTGGCACTTTGGAAATGAATGGAGAAGTTGTAAAGTAGGAATCTTGACATATACCGGGTTTTTTTTATCATAGGAAACATTTTGCAGAGTGCAACACACCCAACCCAGTATTCTTGACATGCATTGCTTGTGCCTGATTATTTCTCTAACATCAGAAATTTGTCAAATGTATATGAAGAGTAAGAAGATGGCAGAAACGTACCATGAGACACTGTCTTAGGATGAGAAGGAGTCCCACTATGACGATGTAGCAGCCAATCGCAATCGAGATGATGGCAGCAGTTGGCAGAGTCTGAGATGGTGCAACTGATGTCTGCAGCAGTCATTGCATTGCATCAATACCAACAAATTACCCATACATACAGGCCTCTTATTGTCAGAGACCATTGACACATCTGCATATTATATATGGAAACTCTCTGTAGTTGTACAAACCGATTGATCCAGCTTAAGGTAAATACATAAATAATTTATTCTATTTGTAAGTATTCTACTGCAACCTCCACAAATCAGCATAATCATCAAAACATTGATGTTGGCTGATTAATAGAAGAAGAAGTACAGTCAGTCACCATATAGTGTACATGACTAATCTGTTTTTGCATATCAGAACAGGAGAATGTACCAAAACATAATTTTAGGCAACCATACTGTGTACAAAGTTCTCTTATCTAGAAGATTTAGAATTGTTACAACATACTCTACTTGGTAGATAAATCATATTGTCTGAATAGCATTTCCAATGAACACTCTAAATTTACATTACTTCATTATAAGACCTAAGAGTAACAAATTAACAATGACTCATGGCTGTTGTCTCTGGTAAGAGACTAACATAATTCTGAATCCTGCTCAGATAACATGGAAATTTAAAAGGGTAGTGAAACACCAAAATGATGGACTATATTCAGAATTCTATCTAGGAAAGAATATTATGGCAGTTGTCCTGTAAAGCAAAGAATGTGGATGAAAAGTTTCAGAATTGGATGAGTCATTGAAAGGGCAGAAAAGAATCTGAGTGTGATAAATAGCCCTTACTTGATTAAGCAAATTCAATGGAAGGGGACAGTACCAATTATAATATCTAACATAACTTGTAACCAGATTATACTGCTCTACCACTTTAGAGAATAGACAACTATGGATGCAGAAGATGGGTGCAGCTGAGGTGGGAGGACTGGGTGAGGAGAGAAATGAAGAAATTAGTGAGGAGATGGAAAGGCATCTATAGACACTGAACAGTGTATTATGCTAATGGAAAGAACGTAAGAACAAGGTGATCCCCCGGTGATCTAGCAGTATTTGGACTGATTCTAACCCCTGTTGTGCAACATGGATCAAGAACAACAATTTGTAACCAGATGCAGGGTTCAATACCCCGATTATACCGACATTCCCGATTTCTATCTAGCTTGGTCTTGGACCAAAATTTACCTTATAGTTATATTATTTTTACTTATTTTCATGTGACCAGAAAGACGAGTTGCAAATGGATCTGGCCTAACTTACTTGATCCATGTTCTGCCATTAATATTCGGTCATCTGATCGAATCGTATGACATCAGAGAAAACTACTATCTTGTGAGAAAACTTGACATGCCGAGACCGATCTCAACGTATTAAATTACCCTAATTTCGCCCACGACTTAAACAAATAACGCCAAACCACTAAAATCCAATACAATTAACGCCTGTACTCGATACAAAAGGATGTTGTCTTGACAAGTAATACAATGATGTCGACTTTTCGTTTGTGGATATATTTCAGTGATTAAAAATTACCCTAAATATACGATTAATAAATAAAGGGTTCCCTAAAAATCGCGCAATGTTTGATCACGTGATGCGAAATGCGCGCGCATATTAAATTGAAAAATGTCGCCAGGGGGCTAGTTTACAAGTTACCTCATGCAAAATCAACCTAGTTCACTGTGATTGGTGGATATTATCACATATAATACTAAATATATCGACATAACGCATCTTATATCTACAAAGGTGTATCAGGTGCCTACTAGAACAAATTATGGGACAAAAGAGGTGTATATGTCATATGCGATTATACTGCAATTCATTTTATGTTACACGACTTGATCTGTTGCGTCAATTGTGTGACCCGACCTATATAACCATATAAGTAAAACGGCGGTTCCGTGTGTTATTACGTTTTTGACGTTTCAGGAACTGCTTAAATTAAGCAGCGTCTATGTTATGGCGCTTCAAAAAGTGGGAGGGAAAGCATTGTTAGCTGCCGAAAAGCGTGACTCAAAGACCCCGAAAGTGAAACAACAAACAATTTTAGATGAAGACAAATATGCAGAGGCAAGTCTATATTTGATACCTTTTGTATAAAAAACCCTATTATCGCTCACTCAGTTTTCGCAGTATTTATCATCAGGCCTGGGCTAATAATGATAATAACTATTACAAATGTTGACATAATTGTTAAAGTAGTATGTTGAACTAGAACACACAAAACCTAATAATGGTAAAATAAAAACAAACAGGTACCCAATTTCAATCATAGCAATTATATTTTTATATACTTTTATATTTTTAACAACCTTTTTTATGTAACATTTTACAAGAACTTTATGCTTATAAAAACAGTAATTGTATTATATTTTACTATATCAACACTGATTATATAATTACTATAGTTTTATATATTAATATTGACATTTTATACACGCTGAGATGACCTAAATCCAGGGTTGGCACATTTCCGGGAAAAACTGGTTTTAGACAGGGCAGTGGGAATAACCCGGTAATTACCGGTAAAAGTGGTATTTACCGGTAAATATGTGGGAATAACTCTATAATTAATATTACCACTGGCTAGTTCCTGTCCATTTATAATAATTTATATTCATCTAAAGTTAACTAGTTCACCAGTTACTAGTTCAGGTGTATCCTTGTATTTGTTTAAAACATGAAGTCAACAAGATATTCAAAAGAAAACTGATCATTAATATTTTAGTAACAAATGTCAGTGTCATTCTCACACAGGACAATGCCAAGTACAGCTGTACTAGACTAAAGCCTAGTACTGTCAGGTGCTAGTTGGTAATCTGTTTAAGGAACAAAAGAAATGTTGGGCTCTGAACATTGGCAGACTCTACTGTACCCACTCAGCAAACATTCAGACTTGGGGGAAAATACTGGCTAACTGTAGACATCTGTAGTCATTGTCTCTGTGAGCCCAAATCAGCTCCAGCTTAATATTTGAACTTGTAATCTGCTGGGATCCTCTGCTGGGAAGCCATGTATCTCAGAATCAGTAGACCAGAGTAGATAGGCACTTTCTGTCAGACATTCACAAATCTTAAATTTTTACTAAATTCACTCTTGTCCACAAATTGCAAAGCAAAATAATTTTCTTGAACATATAATTATCAGAAGCTAAGGCAAAATCACAAAAGGATATAATTATCCAATTATATTAGAATAATCATGAAGATAGTTCTATGTTGGCCTTCTGACCCGTGTTCCATAACTCATCACTGTGTACCTGCATAAGTATGGTTGCCATGTGGCACATGGCATGGATTGCCCATGGTGCAGGCACACATTTAATACATTCAATATATATTGAAAGAATGCCCATCAATAAATCTCCACTATAAAATGGTGTTATATTATGCATTTGTGTTTAATAAAATATAAACAGAAAGTATACTGATGTATACCAGTACTGATGTATAAGTACACATGTATCATTATGGTGATGGTACAGTAACTTATATTGCAAAAATGGTTCAAATTTAATCACTTTAAGAGTTTTTCCCAGGTAGTCTGGTATTTACCACTATTTGAGGTTTTTCCCAGGACGGTAATTACCGGTAATTACCGCCCGGTATTTACCAGGGTGGGAAAAACGTGCCAACCCTGCCTAAATCCAAGATGAACTACTGTGCCATCTGCATGTTACTACTATGTGGACTAACATGTAGGGTAAAACAGAAAACCTATGGAAACCATAGTGAAAGTTTGACTAGTACTGCCTTGGTAATGTCCCCTGACTTTGAATACAAGTACTTTCCTGCATCCACAAACACCACAGCAGGTTGGAAATCCAACAACTTTTACAAGATAACATCCCTAAACTAAAAACATCCAACGTGCTTTGCCATCTTAATTCTCATGCGAGCTGGTGACCTTAACCCTAACCCTGGTCCATACCAGCCTAAATTCCCCTGTGCTATTTGCAAAAAATCAGCAAGGTGGTACCAGTGAGCGACATGCTACGATCACTGCAATTCATGGTACCACGTAGACTATGGTAACATCAACAATAGCATATAATGCCCTCCAAAATAGTTGAGTCTCATGGATCTGCTGCCAGTGTGGTATCCCCAACACTCTTCTCAAATTCTAGTTTAAAATATACGAAATAAATATAATAAAATTACAAGTAAAACATGAATATATATGGTGAAATAATTATTATATAGAACTGAACTGGAGAAAATAAAACTAAATCAAAGGTGGTGTTATATGTCGATGTAGTCAATAAATAGAAGTATATATTTATATAAAATACGTATATAACAATTGTAAAATGAATATACATACTATGCCTACCGTGACCAGGGATTGAACCCGGTCCACCGGCATGACAGGTGGAAATGCTAACTACTACCCTTAGTACCCTATCCATGCCTTTCACTACTATCAACACTGCTCGCCTCAACATTGTTAGGAGAGTATAGTATTTAGAAAAACTTCTCTGAACACATGCCAAATGTATTTAGTAAGCTTAGCAGGTAATAAAACCTATGAACTCAGTTCTAATTATCCAATAAACACCCTTTCCAAACAGCTCTTCAACTCCTAGCAACTATTTTCCTAATTTGCAGGGCAGTGACGTCACTGCTCTGCGAGTAGCCAGAGGATTTCCAGGTTATGTTTTTCTTCAAAAGTAAAGCCTTGGATGCTGCGGTGTTAGCCGATTGATTTATTGCAATTGGCAGTCACACATTCGATGCATTTATAGACAAGTTGATAAAATAAAGAAGGCATGGTAGATTGGCACTAGCTGTAATCCAGCCAGATCCATGTACTCGGCCTGTACCATCGAGTCTGGTAATCTGTTGCAAAATCTGGGGTACTCAGAGAAATGGAATACCAGTACAATCAAACCCTGAATTATGGTAAACGTCTTACATAATAAACATTGCACAATGGATGATCCACGATAGTGTGGATGATGTTAATCATGTCATCAAGCATTTAGGACTATTCACAGAAAGCCTTCCTTTTGTTTGACAGTCGGATGCCATAGATGTATTTGAAAGATTGTTTTAATTATTTCTGCAACATTTTTTTTCACTCGGGGAAAATTAAGAAGTATTACATTATTATAAATTAGCAAATAAAATTGCCCAGTAATAATACGCAGTCACAGTACTTGTTCTTTATTCCTACTTCTCTTTTTCTAGAACTTGGAGAAGATTATTGTACGAGACTTCTACCCAGACTTACCAAAGCTGCACGCACAGGAGGAATACTTGATGGCGGTTGACATGAACGATATCGAGAAGCTGCAGGAAATACATGCAAAGTATGACAAGAAAACAACATCAGCAGAAGCACCGTCCATATGTGAGTCTATCTCCGTAGTCCTGCTTCGTATATAAATGTAGCATTTGTTAAATGTCAAGACTATTTCTGACAGTGTCTACCGAGCATTTAGCTTATGAAACATGTTTTGTTATGTACAAAGAAATATATCAATCAGTGTTCTATGTCAGCGTGTTTGCTTTTAAATTGTAAATGTAATAGTTTGCGTACGAAGCTCAGTGATTAGAAGCTTTAGAGCATCAGGCCCAGTTTAGAGTACCCACATTAGAATCCTGTGCTGTGACCACAGTCATGTCAAACCTTGGGCAAGTTCAGTTGTTCACTCTAGTTCACTCAGTTGTTTATATGAGTACCTGGCTTTATATAGTGGTGGATATTTCCAATAGGTCATCTTCACATCTCTTATACACAAGATCATGAGTTGTGTGATGAATATCCTTCTTAGGCTAATAAAGTGAATTGAATTGCAGTATGCTTACCTGGGAAGTCAAAACGGAGTTCGAATGAACAGGTCTGCCAGGGAGTAAAGAATAAAGCACTTTGAACAACTCTGAGGATTGGATACTGTGCTATATAATAACTTACTATTAGTTTTACAGATAATAAAATATAAAAGTTCTGATTTACTTTTTGTCCCTAAAGTAAATACCAACATTGGAACTAGGTCTTTTTTAGTAATTGCACTGACTGTTTGTAATATGCAAACTATTACAGTATACAATTCTGCCTTAATTTTAAAATGTACCTTTAAAACCTTGCTTATCTTCATATCCACCATATCTCCCTGGCATACAAGTTCATCTGTGGACAACTCAAATGTTGCTTATCAACTCTGAGCTAGACCATTGCTCTGTCTTGAGTGGCCTCTCAGTTTGGTTCCAAGGATTTAGGCACAATAAACGTTGCCTTAAAAACATGCTATATTAAGAATAAGATATATACAATAAATTCTACCAACGTTTGGAGTGTAAAGAAGATGTGTTTGAAGTAAGACTTCATACATTTATTTAATCAGCATGTTCTTGTTGCTGTAGATTCGACCCCTGCAACATTTGAGACACCTGCTCAGGACCATGCAGCAACTCCGTGTCAATCGACAGATGGAACAAAGTCTCCAAGCAGGACAGAACTACCAGAGAAAGACAAAGAAGACTGTAAAAGTTAGTCTTTTACTGTTTAACAAAAGCAGTTTCTGTTCAGTAATTTAACAGTAAAAGTGTTTTAATGATGGGAAACCCTTGTTATATATTTGACTTCACAGTATAATATATCAGTGCTTTACATTTTTGCACGACATGGGTATTGGTATTTTCTGCAGCGTAATCTAAATTATTAACCATCCCATATCACCTGACTACATGGTTTGTGGATGTGTAACATCTTGAGCAAAGATTGAGTCACACTGTAAGTTGATTGGGGCACAATTAGCCACATTAGACAGAACAAACTGTAGAAACCAGTCGCCAGACGTGGGAGCCATGAACCAATGCCCTCCATGCACTGTGTTCAATGTAAACAGTGGCTTTTTTGTCTTTGGAAAATGGAACTTGAAAAATGGAAAAACTTGGAAAATGGAAATGTTTTAGACAGTGAGAAGATAATTGAGGGTTGCGTTTGGACACCAAGAAATAAAAGAATTAATTAACTTGAATTTTTGGAGTGGAAACTGGGTGAGTGTTCACGTGAAATGGAGGTGCCACGTGTACTGCTGTGTTACAGAGCGCAGTGACTTGGATCTGAGTCTGGACCAGTTCCTGGCAAAGAACACAAGTGAAGACAACGCATCATTCTCAGAGCTGATGAAAGAGAATGACCAGAAGCATAGAGTGAAGCATGCGTGGCTCTTTGAGAAGGAACAACACCAGGACCAGGTCTCCAGCTCTAACATATTCCTTCAGCTGTCATAACTAGACCTAGTCAATGCCAAAAGAAATTGGAATTGGTCAGTTGTATTCGGCTCCAATTCTAGAATTGACATTGAAAAGGATCACATAATGTTCTTCCCTTATTGTACTCTTTACATTATTATATGTTACATTATTATATGTTTTGGCATTAATTTGATTTGTATGTATTGTAAAGAGTTACAGTCAGTTTAATTTGATTTTTAATATTTTAAACAAAATGAATTGGAATCTAAAAATGTCGAATGAAAAAATAATTAAATAAAAAGGAATAAAGCATCTGATTTTTTTTATACCAATATTTTTTTTCATTTTAAAGTACCAAAATTGAGCATCTGGAAACAAAATCTTCTTAAGCGACTCCAAACAGCCTGTCACATGAGAACCTCAACCAATTCACTTCTGCCTCTGTGTTGTAGTTTCTTTGTTTTGAACAAGACTGGTTTTCTTAATTACCCCAAACAGGGTTTGCACAAGGTGTGGGAATCCTTGAATAGCAAAACATTTGATGTGTTAAAACACAGGCCTTGAAAACCTGTATTATTTAAATTGCATGGAAAAACATGGGGTTATAATGTTTTGAATATGATACAAAGGCAGAACGGATAAAAGAAAAGAGACACTGACCTTAGTCATTAACATATTTAAATGTCCGATATGGGTGTTTTGTTGGCAGGAACAAGAGCAGAATTTGGCCCTGCCAAGCATCGAGAAGCAGGCGATAGAAGCTGGCAAAAAACCCACAAACTTACAGACGTGGACTTATAAACCACACAACTCTCTCATGTACGTCCCGGATGGTAAGTAAACAAACACTCTCTTTTACACATAAAGCTGCAGCTACCATAGTTCAGACTTCAGAGATACAATTAATAAAAATTACTACAGCTTTGAAATCAGTGCACAATGGTGAAGCTATCAACATGCAAAGTTAAAAAAGTTTACATTAATCAGAAAGGTAAAGGTAAGTCTTCCAACGAGGATACTGTAATAGTGTTGTTTGTTTCAGATCACACTTGTAAAAATGCATTACCATAAACATGTCTCAATGTTTTGTGCTGTGTTAGGACCAGGTCAGTGTTTTTATAACACTGAAAAAATGCAAAAAGACACCTAGTGCAGGAATCTATATCCGCTGTATAAATCTGTCAGGTCAGACACTGTTAAAATATCCGGCAATAGCAAAGCATTAACACACAAGATTTCAATCAAATTCAGAGTGACCCAATTTTGGGCATAATACGTTCCAGTTGTGAATATATAATGTGATGTTTGTACACCCTGACGCCAACCAGTGTATATGTTGTGTTTCTTCATGTGTCAAAATTCAAGACATTGCTGTTGTCTAGGTACAGAGTCTTTCACAACGGACATTATATTTTAGCTCACTTTTATATAATTTATACATAGCATATTTTTTTAAAGTTTTAAAATGTTTTACAGCATATCATTATCATTACATGTACTAGTCATTATTTTAATCAGTATGCCCACATGTATTATAACGTTTAGCTACTTAGAATTTTCATCCATGTACACACCTATAACGTTTAGCTACTTAGAATTTTCATCCATGTACACACCCATGCCATCATGGATGTGAGTGTCAAAATAAAGATTTATTATTCAAGGTGTGGATAAGAGTGACAAGGAGCGACTGGACGAAGCGAAGCTGAAGCAGCGAGAGATCTTACACAGCAACACACGATTCATTGAGAAGCCTCACGACATACAGCAGAGTCGGGAATGCATCGCCCAGGCTGCCAACGCCCGCGCCCTCGCTGTGCAGGGCAAGATAGGGGCGGATGGCCGGGAGATTCTGCCAGAGAGAACACCCATGGTGAATGGGTACGGCTTCATGGGCACGCCATCTCCAGCGCCTGGTAGGTAGTGCGGGGGTAACTAGATTTACACCTAGAGTAGGACCTGTGTGAATGTCGTCTGCCTGAGGTGTTTGTCAGTTTTGTTTTATAGAGATACAGAGAATCTAACGAGTTAAAGGCTATGTGCTGTCCAAATGTTTTTTAAAGAGAACTATGTAAATTTACTTGTACACGTATGTTTAGTCTTGCGTAGCCGACTCTCGCTTGGCTGTGTAACTTCACCAAGAAGATAGCCTGTTGAGTTAGCCCACTTTTGAATGTTATTCGTGTCAGGGGTTAATAGTGCTGCCCTGTCACAGAGTCTGGGTATTTAAGGCTAATCCTCCCATAATTCCTGCTTCATAAACAACTGCAAATTTGCATTTCTGTGTATTTTTGTGTGACTCAGTTTAATGTTTAATAGTTTTAATGGTGTTACCCTGGTATCTTAGAAAAATATATCCTTATTTTCATTTTTATTTCATAGTTGGCCTGAAAGCCAATCAGCGTTTCTACCCCATTCTGGTGTAAGGCCGCCCTGGTGGTAATGTTGGCAGAGCATTAATTCCTCAGGCGGATGTGAGGGGCTAAAAAATGCTGCAAGTTCACGGAGCGTGGATAATCGAGGCTAATGTGTGTTATGAATGAATGTTCTGAATTTAAAATTAGGGCCAGATCACGTCTATGATGATCTGAAGAGCCACCAGGGTGCAGCAGGGGGGCTCTAGTGACAGTACTTCGCTGGACTACTGCGTCACCATTTAGTTGTAGTCATCTGACGACATTCATTAATACCCAGACACCATGAGGACAACATAAAAGGAATAAGGCTAAAACAAAAGTATCTAGAAGAACATTCAGTGATCTATTTAATTCAACTTGTAGGGGTTGGTGAGTCGCCCTTGATGACGTGGGGTATGATAGAGGACACACCCTATAGACTGGACGGGAATGCAACCCCACGGGGTAACCACACTCCAGGGCCAGTGTTCCACATTCCCGATGTTCCGAAGCGGGACAGGATCGCCCTAGAGCTGGTGGAGAGGGCTAGTAAGGCACACAGGGCGAAGAAACAGGAAGCTCTGAAGAGGGTCACTGCCAGCTTCGCAAGGTCAGTACTCTCATTGGCCCAGCAAAAATCTAAAAATATTTATTTACTGCATAAATAACAGTAAAGCTTATAGTATAAGTATAATATGTATTTGTTCCTAGGTAATTAATCTTCCTAATAGGAATGTTTCTTCTTAATAGAAAAATAGTTCAGAACAAGAGTGTAGTCCATAATATGTATTATTCAACGTAGTAGCAGTTTAAAATACAGCATGTAATGGAAAATTTAAATTCAGAAATAAGAATATTGTTGAAAAATATATTATTATTTTTTAAATAGTTCAAAGTTTTTGTATATGTCATGTTCTGTGTTTTCAGTCCCGGGATGTTGCGGTTTGGGTCGTCACCCAAGACAGACAGACTCTCTCGAATGTCCCCCGCGGCTCAGCGACTCGCCAGCTCCAAACTCCGCGTCACTAGTTCCGACAAAGCCCTCAAGGCGAGCTACACGCCAAGCCCCGCACATGGCTCATCTTCAGACAAAACACCCGTCCGCCTGACCCCTAGAGGTCATCAAACTCCCAGCAGTGTGACCCCAAGGTCAACCCCGAAGCGTGATGGTGGTGATGTGACGTCACTGACAGACAATTTGTTGAGTTTACCGAAGAGACAGAAAGCCAAGGAATTCTTCTGAGGCTCGTTTGTGAAATGACTCGTGTACAGTTGTAAAGTTGTGTTATGTACAAAATAGACTAGAAATGTATATAAGCGTATATGTATATATCCTACATTATGGATTTGTTTTTACAAATTCACAGGTATTACAACGTAGCATAGTGATGGGTTACCCAGAATGATCTCAAACTAGAGGTGGTCATTATTAGCAATGTCCACTGAATCAGTTCTAGTTCCCCCATTTCACTGGCTGATGACGTCCAGTCTTGTGGCAGCTCTGACAAGTTACAACATTGTTTTGTATACAGTTTAAATATTTCATGGATGCAACATTCAGACTGGGAACACCGTTTTGCACTTATTACATGCAATTATTCACTTCAGATGTGCCTGTGAAACAGATGTTAATTGTACAGTCGTAAATAATCCAGCAACCTGGACTTTTTACCTAGTCATGCAATAAAGTGTTTTTATGTCAAACATTGTAGTCTTGGTACATACATACAAAATCAAGTCATTTTGTCTTTATTTTGTGTTTATTTCATTAAAAATATCCATGTAAATATGTTACTTGTGACAAATAATCCACACAGACCCTTAAGCTGCCCCACTTCACACGTACGTCATGTTTACTTTTCCTTTGTAAATACAAGACTACCCCGGGGTAATTTGTGTTCAGTCATCAGGGAAACATGGCCGATTATCAGATTCTCTATTGAAAAATGATAGCCGGGCCATTTTATGAAAGTTGGCGCGGATCAGCTTAGATCCTTTTTCAAAAGATTTATCCAATTCCTCTAAAACACACATTGTATGCCGCGCTCGTGGACACAATATACTAATATGCCCATTGTCTAAACACCCAGCGCAAGATAATTTAATGACTTGACCAATGGCGCTTTCTTCTATCATAGCTAAATGTATGCAAATACTTGACCAACTGTAATCAATTGGTTAAGAGTGTGGCCAATCGCATAGTCTCGCTTAACCGACTGTCAGTCGCCTGCGGAACTACGCCGAGAAGACGAGAGTTGAGGGGCTTGAAAGTGCTGCCATCTCACAGAGCCTGGGTAACCGAGGCTACCAATCGCACGGATCTTCGGATCAGTTTGCGTAAAAAAAGAACACGGCTAGCAAGTTAATTGGCAACGAACAGAAACTCATGTACAGTAAAATAATTCTGCACTAAAAAGGAAAGCCATTCAAAATTACTGTACGATCCTGCACATCACAGAATGAGGCTTTTCATAAACTTCCACCAAGGTTCCATTAGCTAGAAAGAACCTTTTCTATAAATCGATAATATTCTCTGCCATTTTAATTATGAATGCTAAATTGCAATGCCCTGTATACAACATAATGCCAAAACGGAATATATTTGTATGCGCCAACTGTCGCATACACCCTCCTATGCAAAGCAACAATGCGAGACCAATGTAGATTGAAATAGGCCAATTTAATGACATTTAGTTTTATTTATTTACACCTGATATAAACAACACCACAGGTACATCAGTATATTGTCACAGCAAGCATGCCGCCCCAACAGTATTGCTACTCAATACCTACATGACCTAGACATATTAACAACCACCAGCACCAACTATACCAATATACATTATATTTATAATTGACACCATATCGGTGGGGGTCATTACACACTACTTTATTTACCACACTAAAAACCCTGAGTACACCGTAAGAGGCAAAACTGGGTAAAACCTTGTGTACTCACAAAAGGGAAAAGCGTCAAGAAACTACAGTGCACACAATACAACAGGGAGGTGGGCGGGTATAATTTTTGTCCTAATAATAAACAACACACTTATAAAATTGCATAGCAAAATACAGTCAAATACAGTCAACTGTTTCGTGAAACCAAGGCACGAAATCCCTTCGTGAGCTATGTCAGCCAATTAGGCCTAAAAGTAGTTCCTGCGGGTTGATCACCGTAATTAAATCATTCCGCCTGAGTAAACCAGCTATATTACAAACATTGGCCTAATCCGCTAGGTCGCCACTCGCATTATTACATCACATAGGGTCATTTTATGCGCCAACTGTCACATACACCCTCCTATGCAAAGCAACAATGCAAGACCAATGTAGATTGAAATAGGCCAATTTAATGACATTTAGTTTTATTTATTTACACCTGATATCAATTGGCACCATATCGGTGGGGGTCATTACGCCAGCAGGTCCCCCCACATGTGACCGACCCCCACAAGAGTAGGTGACATCGCTGTGCCACCCTTGTGGCAGCAGCAGTAGGAAGCTCTCTCGGCAGAGCAACCG
Organism: Ridgeia piscesae; assembly: GCA_025642075.2. NCBI lineage: Eukaryota > Metazoa > Annelida > Polychaeta > Sabellida > Siboglinidae > Ridgeia > Ridgeia piscesae. The sequence continues at coordinate 129,193 of JAODUO010000118.1, forward strand.
ATGATGGATCCGTCATTTGCACAGGGCGACCCCTGGTTTAATGACGGGCCAACTCCTGCACTGGGGCCATACTACAAAGCACTTGACGAACATAACACAACGGAAAGAGTCAACACAGTATATATCGACCAACCACCTCCGATGTCACCATGTGCATATTATCATACCCCCAGGACCGACAGACTCACAGTTGTATACACTAAAGCCAATTATATCGCCCGATAAATAACACTGTGACGTGTTATGCAAATCCCCAAAATGTGTAGCATTATTGATATTACTGATCCACATATGTATCAGCCATATTTAGCTACTCACATGCATAACACCAATAATTCCACACAACTGTGCCAGGGACATACCTGTTTTAGCTGAGAGCCCAGATATTGGAGAGATAACCGCAACAATTCTGCACAACTGAGAAAGGTGAAAGTCCAGATACATGACGCTGGAGTAAAGTAACCCTAACAATTACGAACCCTTGTGAAAGTCACACAGCTGGTGTTGCTGAAAGTCACACAGCTGGTGTACCTGCCTGTCCAGATACCCGACACTGGAGAAAAGTAACTGTGACACTCACACAGCTGGTGTTGCTGTCTTTCCAAACACCGGAGAATAGTAACCTTGACACTAACACAGCTGGTGTTGCTGCCTTTCCAGATACCAGCCTAGAATACTAACAAATAATTCTGTAATGAGTTTACATGAATTTGTCATTCATCATCCTTACTGTATAGGAGAATAAATCCTGCTATTTCGAATTCAGAAGCATGATTGATTCAACAAGATTATTAGTGGAAGTGTACAATACTATCAGTGGAAGTATACACTAGTATCAGTGGAAGTATACAATACTATCAGTGGAAGTATACACTAGTATCAGTGGAAGTATACAATACTATCAGTGGAAGTATACACTAGTATCAGTGGAAGTATACAATACTATCAGTGGAAGTATACAATACTATCAGTGGAAAAAATACAATACTACATTCAGTGTACATGTATTCTGTTGATGCTACACAGCTTTGGTTCAGGGTCACAGTTCCATGTGTAGACTCCCTTTTGAATATTCAAAGAAACAGTAGCTCCATTACAAAAGATCACAGCACAAACCTTGTAATTTATATCAGTTTGCCTTGACTTGCAAGTCAACCCAGTGGTACTTCTTGGCGACATGTTGGTCATAATGTATCTGAAATAGACACAAAAACGAAACAGTTTTAAGCTATTTCGGTTACACGTAATACACATGATTAGTATGGCATTCGGCTGATGTTCTTACATTTACCCGATGCGATTCCACCCTCCTGCTGAAACAGTAAACTCGGTGAGAGATGCCATCTACTTCGTTCCACACGATCAACTTGGTTGTCAATTCACGACGATGGACCCTTTTCAGCGATGTTTGATGCACTTCCGACTGAGTGTAGCCTCCGACTGCTGTGTCGATGTGGTGAGTATGCTCGCTTTGGATACGCCCCCTCACTTGGATACGCCCCCTCACTTGGATAGGCCCCCTCATTTGGATACGCCCCCTCACTTGGATACGCCCCCTCACTGCTCAGCCTGTCTGGGTCCTGTTGACCACAGAAGGGTAGCGAATCACACAAGAGGTCATCATGGCATCAGTTTGGAATGCTATGCCGACTATTGTCACTTCTAAAACTTGTCTTCAATCTTCTAAGGCATCTGTAAAGATGCTTATTTAATTGATGGAAGCATTTTTGCTGTTATTTATTAAATATTTATTAGTTTTAATTAATTAATTAATTTCTAAGTGTTACAACTGAATCAACTTCTTTTATGTATTTATTTTGCATTACAATTTTTTATTATATAAACGAATGTCATTAAATTATGTATTTATATAGGTAATTTTTTCTTATTTCGTATTATGTTTTATGTTATGTACTAAATTGCTGTGGATATGGAACTACACAAAATAAACATTATTATTTCACATCACAAATTGTGTTTCTTGTACATAGTGTATGAACGGATTAAAGTGGCTTCCTTGATTAATTTAGCTCATCACAAATCCAATTTTGTTGGTGTCCAAATACAAGTATGTAATCTAAATAAATATATTTAATATATGTCAATGATTTAATGCTCTAAAGTCAACCTTCCGGGGACATGGTTTTTGAGAGAATAAGGAAGTCAACAACAGGTAATAGGATAATCACATCGTGATTCCAGAATATTTGAATTGAATATTCTGCAGCAATTCTGGTGAGGCAAAGATGCTGCGGCCAAGACGCGATGATCACGACAATGACGACTTGACATCGACATACCTACGAAGAGAAGATACATGTGAGGAAATGCGGCTTTAGCTACAGCACAGACCAGAATGGATGCACAGAAGGGAGTCTATCGCAAGGGCCAACTGGACAAAACAATGGAAACAAAAAACAAGGTCAAGGTAATAAAAAACAAGGCCGAGGTGAAGGTGAATAAGAGCACTGTTGTCGAACACCCCTACTGTCTTCGTGACAGTTCTGTGGACGACCATACATATCCGGCTCACACGTAACTCTGAGTTGTCACGCCCCAGTGACTTACTTACAATAGAGAATACACGGGTAATACACAGACAGTACACAGACAGTACATAGACAATACACAATAAGCCAGACCTGGATCACCAGAAGAAAGACTGTCACACCACTCGCAAACACAATGCTGTATGGGCCAACAGTAGGACACACAGACAGACAGAGCTGATCAAAAGAAATGCAAACTGATGAACGAATTATGCAATGGTAAGTACATGCTAATTGCAATTAATTTAATTACCTTGTATTATTAAAAGGTATTTGTTTAAAAAATAAAATGCATGGTGGGGATTGATCATGGCCTAAGCATATATTTTCTCTGGCACATAGCCTCCTGTTACCATTCACAAATGGAGTCTCGAGTATTAAATGATTGACATTTATACATAGAGAATTGTGACACAAATGGCTACAGTGCATATCTGGCGGAAGTTCCGATTTCACGTGTAACATGTATGCTAATCGATGAGCTCTCATCAATTTCCAGCCCAAGTCACCACCACGAAATTGTTTGCATTTGACATAAATCACCCCATAATTCCCTACCAACCCTCCCCTTACACTACATCTAGTCCCAGTTCACAATAGACACTCTCCATTCGCTGCCACGACTGTTTTTGTCTCTCAATTTCTCCTTATAATGTAGCACAAATGCATCGTCCATGTTGTCTGTTGCTCAATGTTGTCACGGAAACAGATCAGTTCAAATTCAATTAGGGTAGATACCACCGTTGATTTCCCATAGGCGGCCATTGAAACGTTTCTTTGATTTCCTGCTAGGTTTATCAATGCATTTTATGAAAGATTTCAGACACTGACTAGCCTCCATTCATACATATCATATATAAAATTCGTGAACATGGCATATCTCTTTCTCCTACTATCAAATCTCTAACCTGACACCCCTCCATTTCTGCTCCAATCAGCCGGCGATTGCCAATGTTGACACCTCTAGGCCGAACTACACCTGTATGCATACGCGCCAGGTCACTGTCTGACAAATGTCATTATTTCACAGCTCTGATGCCATGCTGCACAAAAAAATTATTTCTACTCAACCAGTCCTACATTCATTGCTTCCAGGAATTTACAAAAACTTCACAATGCAGTTCTTCTAAGTAGGACTACTATGGGTAATGGCGTAGGACTCCATTTGGTGGTATGTCCCAAAATAGATTCCCCAAATAGTGCAAATCTTCACAAAAATTATATACCATTGAAGCAATACATACATTAAACCAATTTGTCTAAGGATTTCTTCCTTATAGCCCCACACATTAACTGACATGTCTTTGAAGTTCACACCCGTCCGTTGTGGAAAAATATCTACTGTGTCATGAATGATGTATATATATGAGAATTGGGACAATACATTCATTATCGTATTTGATATTATATGAATTCTGACCCCAGTGGCACATTGTTTACACTAAGTCGACCTTGAAGACACTGAATTTAAATACTATAGTGCAATGTTAGTATTTATTTATATATTCTGCATTATGCTTGCTTTTTTGCCAAAAATATTGAACATTTGCCTTTTTAAAAGATCCCATCTGTTAATAAAAAGGGTATAAACTTCACGAATTATAGCCAGCTCCAAAGACACAAGTGTACTAGTGCTGATAAGGGGTATGACAAAAATCCACATCAAACACTCACACAGTAGCCTCATTTCCTGTCGTGCACCGGTACATGCTAACGACAGGCGGGCAGAATGCAGGCTTGTTACACAATTGGGCTGTCCTAGCATCTATCCCACCTGGCAGAAATGAAAGATTTGACATATCACATCCAGGGAGGGTTGTAAATCACAAATCAATTGTACATGGGACTACTGGTACAACCAATCGCTTGATTGGAGGAAATGATGTACCCTACCTCACTAAAGTTGCAGCAGCCATGTGAGCTTAGTGTCGGATTGCTCTGGTGTGCCACATTTGGAATATTTTTGTGTGTATTTCAATTGTCATCTTGTCTCACAAAGTTCCGCAAGAGTGAAAGGGCCTGTGGTTTCAGGAAGGGTCATCCTGCATACGTATCAAAGAAAAAGGACAGCATTGAAAAGCAGACTGGAAAAAGTTTAGCCCGACTTACCCAAGCTGAGTTTGCGCGTGTCACAAAAGTGACACCAGCTGGCCTCATTGAGATACCTGATGCCTATTCTGGTGAGGCAAAGATGCTGCGGCCAAGACGCGATGATCACGACGATGACGACTTGACATCGACATATCTACAAGGAGAAGATACACGTGAAGAAATGCGGCTTGGTGACAAAGGCCAGATGGAAGGTATGTACAACGAGTCTCTCGATCAGCATTCAGTGATGGAAAGAGGTGAGTGTGTCACTCCTAGATTTACTGTTGGCAGGGGCAGAGATACTCAGATAGGGGGACAGTTTGCGGCACAATGGAGATGCACACGGTGTCGAAGGCGTGAAGTCAGGAATGTCTGCGACAACATCAAATGTCGAGCGACAAGCTGACACTACGCATTTAGAACAGTCGTTTTTGTATGTCCCCACCTCGTTGCTAGTTGAGCAGAGTGACTTTGCCGCCATTGGAACGGGTAAAATATGCTCAGATCACTTGTGCCATTACAACCCGTTATTACGCCTTGCAAATAGGTGCTTGAACATTTTGTGTCCTAGATCCTTATATTTAAAATACTTTTTGTGTTAATATATATATATATATATATATATATATATATATATAATATATATATATAATATATATATATAATATAATAAATATATATATATATATATATAAATTATATATATATATATATATATATATATATATATATATTTTGTATATATATATATAATATTATATTAACGCTCAAAGTATATAATATATATATATATATATATATATATATATATACATATACCCAGCAAACAAAATTACGTTATAATGACGTTGCCGCGATGTCACGCTTTGGTCACGATGACGTGGCGAAGTGTCGTTGCTACGACTTAATGCTGTAGACACCAAATGACGGTGCGGCGACGTTGCGAAATTACCTTTCCACGACCAAAACGCAACCTATATCCAGCAACCATTACGCAACCTATAGATGCCCTTCCCAACCAAGTTATGACCTTCCCACAACCTTGTTGAACCCTTCCAGCAACCATCAACATAATTAGGCGCATTGTCTTCAGAACGTGGTGAATACTGGAAAGACTGGGCATGAGTTCAAGCCTCACCACTTTACAGCTGTTAGACCAGACAGGACA
>JAODUO010000118.1:142500-227500 GCA_025642075.2 Ridgeia piscesae
TTTCTCGTAGCACAGTGGTCAGTTGTGAGGGTTGAAGGTCGTGACATTTCTCGCCAGGGGAACGTTGTAAGGAGCAACCAAAGCGGAGTCCCGAGCCCAAGTAGATACATTAGATACTGTACTATGTACTGATGTACTATAGGCAGAATGTTCCCAGTGTCTCCCACTTCCGGATACCCTCTTTTTAAATTATATAAATTAAAAGTTAAAAACAATTCTAATAATAAAAAATACAGTTGTGACTGATTGCATTTAGAATACTGTGTTGTAATGCAAATGCATTGTCAGTTGTTTGTCTAACCATTTTGTTCACTTGGATAGTTTAGGGTAATATCGATTCAGTGTTGTGTGTGGCAGATTCACACCCTGCTGGTGTTCCTTATGCAAACATTACATGTGTGCACACGCATTGATTCTATTTAATAGTTTTCAGATAATAATTACAACCATGGTTTATTATATACCAGTACACCATGTGATTGTTCAACTCTTGCAGTTATAGTGTGTGTGTGTGTGTGTGTGTGTGTGTGTGTGTGTGTGTGTGTGTGTGTGTGTGTGTGTGTGTGTGTGTGTGTGTGTGTGTGTCTGTGTGTGTGTCTGTGTGTGTGTCTGTGTGTGTGTCTGTGTGTGTGTCTGTGTGTGTCTGTGTGTGTGTCTGTGTGTGTGTCTGTGTGTGTGTCTGTGTGTGTCTGTGTGTGAATATATAACTTCAGAAAGTATGTGGAACATGCATGCACAAACTGTTTTTTAAGATAACAAGTTGTCATTCAGCCATTCCCATGGCAAAAGTGTGCGCAAATGTTTCTGCGTCATTGTGAGAAGACAGTGGGGTATGAGAAGACAGTGGGGTATGAGAAGACAGTGGGGTAGGAGAAGACAGTAGGGTAGGAGAGGACAGTGGGGTATGAGAAGACCGTAGGGTAGGAGAGGACAGTGGTTTATGAGAAGACAGTGGGGTATGAGAAGACAGTAGGGTAGAAGAAGACAGTAGGGTAGAAGAGGACAGTGGGGTAGGAGACGACAGTGGATTAGGGGAGGACAGTGGGGTAGGAAAAGACAGTGGGGAACGAGAGGACAGTGGGGTAGGAGAGGACAGTGGGGTAGAGAAGACAGTGGGGTAGTAGAATACAGTGAGGTAGGAGACGACAGTGGATTAGGGGAGGACAGTGGGGTAGGAGAAGACAGTGGGGAACGAGAGGACAGTGGGGAACGAGAGGACAGTGGAGTAGGAGAGGACAGTGGAGTAGAAGAGGACAGTGGGGAAGGAGAGGAGAGTGGAGTAGGAGAGGACAGTGGAGTAGGAGAGGAGATTAGGGTAGGAGAGTACAGTGGGGTAGGAGAAGACAGTGGGGTAGGAGAAGACAGTGGGGTAGGAAGGTAAGGTGTGTGGTAGGGTTTCAGCTGGTCATAGGCCACCTTTGTCATTAAGATCACGCCAGCTGTTTTTGCCAGTGTCACCTGGTAGTTTGGCCCGATATTTCTGATCCTGATGATAAGGAACATATTATCAGGAATATTATTATTATCTCACAGTAATCCAATCCCCAATATCATCACCATCTTGCGATGACTAAGTTTACCTCCAATGATCAGTGTTTATGTCATTGCATTTATCAGAAAACTCCAAGTAAGTAATATGTGATGCTTGAAAATCCAATTAAAATGTGAATAGTATGTTGTTAGTTAGCCAATTTAGGATTCAGCAGCAATGTTGTCTCATGCATCTTGTTTCTAATTAGTGCTGTCTTGTCCCAATCTATAATGTTCACACATCTAGTTCAGTTCTTATTTTAAAATGTAAGTAAGACACGTGAAACATTTGTCAGTTTTATTGAGGATAAGTTTAAATTGAGGCAAATAATTAAAATTGTTACCTGAATGGGCCATTCCATTGTGGCTCCAGTTTGCCACCTTTCCTCCCGATGTTCCTCATGTTTCGTTTCAGGACGATGTCCCCAATCTTAAAGTGAAATGATGTCACTCCCTTTGTCTGTCTGTTTATGTACTGCTTAGATTGGCGCTGTTGGGCAGTTGTGACATTTGTGTGAACGTGGAAAGTCATGGTGCTTAGAACATAGTTGGATGGAAGGCTTAAATATAAAAAATTGTCAGTTAGAAGTAATAATTTATACACAAGAAAGAATATAATATAGTAAGGGACACAATTCTAGGAGTTGTAACTTGATAACAATGTTATCTCTATCTGACCAGTGGTTGTGCTATATTCATAATCAGCTTGTGTTACCTGTATGGGAAAGTAAGAGACTTTGAATTCAGTTGGTGATATGGATCCACCAATGAAAAGCAACATAAAATGGTTCATCACAATGGACAGGGTTACATTATTATGAAGAAAAAAAACATTGTTTTATTCATAATGTGACTGTAATGCTAATAATTAATAACTGCTACCTCTCATCAAGTCCATTTCTTTGGGGATGGTACGCTGCCGTAATCATGTGGTCGATATTGATTTTTTTTGGCCAAATCTGCATTGAGTGTTGACAAATTCACGACCTTGGTCAGATAACAATTTCTTCGGGGCACCATATCTGTAAAAAGACAACAAATATGAGACATTCTGCTGAAGATATGTGGTGAGCTTGCTTTAAAATTAACACCTTTTCCAAAAATAAAATCAAGGCCTATTTTGTGATGAAGTAATAGATATGGGAAAGAAGGGGTAAGGGGGCAGCAACCTGCTGGAATTTCAAAAAAATTCAAAATATGTCCCCCATCTTCCCACATCATAATCTATCGCGAGATAGTGAAGTGGAGTGGTGCTGATGCTTGAGATCCAGTGCTTTCCAGCCCTTCCAAATTGTTTCAGTTCCGGCATGAAATTACTGTTTTTATTGTGTAAACCAAGTCAATACATTGAATAGCATAGGGCATCTGCCATATAGCTATCCTTTTTCTATTTGGTTCTGTCTGCTCCTGGAGACAAGGACCAGGTGAGTGAGAGAGGTGGTTCTGCCTTACTCCTGGAGACAAGGACCAGGTGAGTGAGAGAGGTGGTTCTGTCTTACTCCTGGAGACAAGGACCAGGTGAGTGAGAGAGGTGGTTCTGTCTTACTCCTGGAGACAAGGTCCAGGTGAGTGAGAGAGGTGGTTCTGTCTTACTCCTGGAGAAAAGGTCCAGGTGAGTGAGAGAGGTGATTCTGTCTTACTCCTGGAGACAAGGTCCAGGTGAGTGAGAGAGGTGGTTCTGTCTTACTCCTGGAGACAAGGTCCAGGTGAGTGAGAGAGGTGGTTCTGTCTTACTCCTGGAGACAAGGTCCAGGTGAGTGAGAGAGGTGGTTCTGTCTTACTCCTGGAGACAAGGTCCAGGTGAATGAGAGAGGTGGTTCTGCCTTACTCCTGGAGACAAGGTCCAGGTGAGTGAGAGAGGTGGTTCTGTCTTACTCCTGGAGACAAGGTCCAGGTGAGTGAGAGAGGTGGTTCTGCCTTACTCCTGGAGACAAGGTCCAGGTGAGTGAGAGAGGTGGTTCTGTCTAACTCCTGGAGACAAGGTCCAGGTGAGTGAGAGGTGGTTCTGTCTTACTCCTGGAGACAAGGTCCAGGTGAGTGAGAGAGGTGGTTCTGTCTTACTCCTGGAGAAAAGGTCCAGGTGAGTGAGAGAGGTGGTTCTGTCTTACCCCTGGAGAGCATTTAACTAAGATAGCCTCAAGGAAAATTCATCCTTAAACAAAATACATGATGCTAATATTCTGGATACGCTGGATGTAATATTGTAATAGTTAACCAGAGATGTTTCCAACTGTTCCAGATTTCCACGATGCAGAAGAAGTTGAAACAATGGTGTCTGGACGTGAACAGTATCGAGCAGTTGGTCGAAGTGAAGGCGGAGGACATTCTCACATAGAACGCACGATTGAGCAGCAGTGTCTGCGAAGACAACACCGAGACACTGTATACTAGAACTTGTGGCATTCACTCTGGCTGTGCTGTTAGTGCACAGTAACTGAACACCAGCTGAAATAGCTGCCTCTGTGTTCTCATTGTCCATTAATGTGTTTCTTTACATGCCAGGACTGATCTGTGTTTGTTCAGAACAGTCTTCATAACTTTCTTGTTGCTTAGTTGTATATTGTTGTAAAACATTGTATTTTTATGACTAGCCTATCAATACAATTTTGACAAAAACTCCAATATTCTTGGATCTGTTCAACAATACAAGTGTAATTCAGCAAGAAAGTGAATTAGATATACCGGATAATGCATGTATACAATGTCATGGTTTTTATGCTGCTTTTTAACATGTTACATTAGATTTATGGTTTTTCTACATCTAAATACACGACTAACATTCTGACTCTTTATTGCAATACTACAAAACGTGCGATGCTTTTCTAATGACATTCCATAAGTGTCCAAAATATAGATTCTTCTACATAAATCTTATTACAGACGACTTGGATGAATAACAAGCTACGATTCCATATTTTATTCTTGTTTTTATTCCTTCACTAACAATCTTCAAATGTATGTACAATCACAACCCCAGCAAGACTGCAGGGTAGACCTTGTATGTATGTATGTACGTGACGGTGACGCTGCCACGTTTCTCTGCTGTGCCCATGGCCGCACTCTTGCCTCCGACACAATATATATTTATAATATTATATACACATGCTTTACGTGTACAAAAATAATCACTCTCCATAGTGTTACTGTTGACGTCACTGTCACAGCGGTCTGTCACCAGGTGGCGTGCACGGGCCGCCCGGGATTGCCTGGCCAGCAGTCTCGCCCGTTGTGATCATTTACAACAATGCATTACGGGTAACCAGTCGGTGTGCACCAACCAGTTTGGCACAGAAAGTACACGCAAGAAACAGCAATGTACTGTCGGTTGTAGTAGACTGTTCACACAACTCTCTCACCGTAATCGTTACACTAGCTCAACCATTCTAAAACAGCACTCACCACGTGATTTCCTACACAACTGCGGAGGGGATACAACTACCATCTGAGGCACGCTACATACCACAAACAAAAGCCGCGTGCGTCCCTTGCAATATCGGTCCGATTCCGTCAACAATCACCCTCTAGCATATTACGTATCAACACACCACTGTGGCTATCACAAGTCTTCTGGTAGTCACACGACTGCTGTCTTTGTGACAGTCCTGCTGCTTCTACCGACATCTTCCAGCACAGACCGCCAACAACTCATGCTATATTTGCGAGGCACTTCATTAGTAGTTAGTACATGTCACAGTCGCTCTGATGCTCAGCCGACATGTCGAGACCATGTGATCCACGTCTGCACAAAACTCAACATCATAAATTTTTGTGTGGAATAAAACTGTTTCGATGATACTGGTCCCAAACAAATTGACAACATGCCAACGTTACATTAGATACAGTCATTCCGTACAGGTCTGGCGAATACATGGCAAACCTAGAAACCCGTGCTGTTTGTTCGAGTATTCCCCAACATATGCTCCATAACCACCAGACCTGCTAACTGAAATACATAAATGTGATTTGAGAATAAACTCAGCAGTAAACGTGCATGGTATCAACCAAGAGTGCTAGTGCGACCTGTCAGTACCAGTAAATTATTGCTGAACAGTTAAGACAATCGATTACATCGGCCCTGACCACACAAGCAGCAACGCCACATTTGGACATCCTACCCCAAACACCCTTTCCTGACTAGCCGATACCCGAGGTTGGTTCACTGAGCAAGGAGACATTTCCATTGCAACAGAGTAATATCTATAAAAACCTGTGCCACGCGAAGAATCCTAAACGCTGAGAATCCTGCCTGTCGACCAGTCATCATCGCTAGGTAAGCCAAAACACGGCTGCCGTTCAATATCGCCTAGTAGGTCGGCCAGCCGAAAGAAGCACCAGTTCAACTCTACCTAAATGAAATGCACTCTTAGTTTTGGGCAGCAACATTACCTAGATATACAATGTGCAATTGCCTACTTATATAACCTGTTCGTCCTGGGAAATGCACCGTAACGCATGGTGGTTCGGTGCCACGTGACAACTCAAAACTTGTACCTACATGTGTCATTTCAAGGGGTCATACTCCTCGCGAAAAGTGACATTTTAATTTAATGTCATATCTTAAAAACTATTTCTCAAATATTATCCACATTTGCAGTGTATTAATTCTGCATAAACAGAAAGTCAAATATTAAATAATTATCAATTTGCACAATGGTAACTAGATAATTCTTGAAATTCTGATGGTGCGGTTTTGTGGAAAGTCCCAAATTGCAAATGTGGTAAAGACATCTCAAGTAGATTTTAAGAGATGACCTTTTAACTAAAATCGGCTCCTTCACGAGGGGCACATACCCTAAAATACCCAAAACGTATAGTTTCTCTTTAAACATGCACACCCTTCCATATCGCCTGTGCATAAAACACTTCCACATCGCCAGTGCACGTGACCAACAAGTCAGTGTCGGCGACAACTGTTATTGTGAAACAAGTGAAAAAAGTGCAGCAAGCCAGTGCCTATGTTTCAATGGCGACATCACTGAAACCACTTAAACTAAATAAAGAAAAAAACCGTTAAAGCCGACGCAAAGAAAACTTGCTGGATGGCGCGACACCATGGCTGGTGAGTGTCCTCACTGAAGTCATCTCGATTCGTGCGACTGCCTGCACAGAGAGAGACATCTGACTGAGTGGAGAGTGGCGGGGTTAGGGTTCGTGTGGTGGTCGTGGAGGTGTCCAGCTTGCATAGTGGTCAGTGAAGCAGTAGCCAGGACGATGCCTCTGTTTGTTGGTGGTGTCGTGTGTCGGTGACGCGTCACACCGGCCCGTTGTGGGTCGTGGCACTTGTGTACTGCTCCAACGCAGCCTGCACAGCCGCCCTGTAACAGACGACACACGTCGTGTAGTGACACTAGTGACACGTCACACATGACACATCTGTGGACACAACATCTCTCGCAGTAATTATGCCAGTCAAATGAAAAGAAAGGTAAAGATAAGTTCTTATATAGTGCAGTATCCAGTCCTCAAGACTGCTCAATGCACTTTACTTCCCTGACAGACTTGTTCAATCAAACACCGTCTCAACTTCTCTGGGAAGCAGCCAGCCATATGCTACAATTAATGTGCGAAGGCTGCTCATAAACATATCCACCACTGTCTATAGCCAGGTACTCATTTATACAGCTGAGTGAACTGGAGCAATGTAGAGTGAAAAAACTTGCCCAAGGTTTAAACACCGCGGCACAGGATTCAAACCCGGGTTCTCTTAGTCGAGAGACCGAAGCTCTACCCACCGAGTCAACGAAGTTTTGAATGTTGCATATAGCTTACTCTCCCAAGCCTATCTAGTAGAAAATATTATTAAAATCAGGCAGTCTGAAAGGGAGCATTGGAGCGGAACTACAGCAAGAGTGTAACAATACAGGCGGTAGACCTCACCCTGGTAGAAAGGAGGCAAGAGGAAGATAGGACAGACTCACCCCATGCACAAGGACACCATGAGGAAGATACGACAGACTCACCCCATGCACAAGGACACCATGAGGAAGATACGACAGACTCACCCCATGCATAAGGACACCATGAGGAATATAGGACAGACTCACCCCATGCAAAACGACACCATGAGGAAGATAGGACAGACTCACCCCATGCACAAGGACACCATGAGGAAGATAGGACAGACTCACCCCATGCATAAGGACACCATGAGGAAGATAGGACAGACTCACCCCATGCACAAGGACACCATGAGGAAGATAGGACAGACTCACCCCATGCACAAGGATACCATGAGGAAGATAGGACAGACTCACCCCATGCATAAGGACACCATGAGGAAGATAGGACAGACTCACCCCATGCACAAGGACACCATGAGGAAGATAGGACAGACTCACCCCATGCACAAGGACACCATGAGGAAGATACGACAGACTCACCCCATGCACAAGGATACCATGAGGAAGATACGACAGACTCACCCCATGCACAAGGATACCATGAGGAAGATACAACAGACTCACCCCATGCACAAGGATACCATGAGGAAGATACGACAGACTCACCCCATGCACAAGGACACCATGAGGAAGATAGGACAGACTCACCCCATGCACAAGGACACCATGAGGAAGATAGGACAGACTCACCCCATGCACAAGGACACCATGAGGAAGATACGACAGACTCACCCCATGCACAAGGACACCATGAGGAAGATACGACAGACTCACCCCATGCACAAGGATACCATGAGGAAGATACGACAGACTCACCCCATGCACAAGGATACCATGAGGAAGATACAACAGACTCACCCCATGCACAAGGATACCATGAGGAAGATACGACAGACTCACCCCATGCACAAGGACACCATGAGGAAGATAGGACAGACTCACCCCATGCACAAGGACACCATGAGGAAGATAGGACAGACTCACCACATGCACAAGGACACCATGAGGAAGATACGACAGACTCACCCCATGCACAAGGACACCATGAGAAAGATACGATAGACTCACCCCATGCACAAGGATACCATGAGGAAGATACGACAGACTCACCCCATGCACAAGGATACCATGAGGAAGATACGACAGACTCACCCCATGCACAAGGATACCATGAGGAAGATACGACAGACTCACCCCATGCATAAGGACACCATGAGGAAGAACTCAATCTCACGCTGCATATGGAACCATGAGGAAGACATCATCTTGTGACTCACCTCTTTTCCTCTAGATCACTTTCGTTGGAGACGACGGCTCAGCGAAGGCAGCCTCTGGACACGACTCTGACTTTGTATCCTTTTAGTCTGTTCTGTGACTGTCGTCCTCTGTCACGTCTTTCTTCATGAGCCCACTGCGTGCCAGGAAACTGAGGAGGACGCGGCACGTGAGTGTACAGAATCAACGACTGCCTCACACACTCGCACGCACACTAACACACACTCGCACGCACACTAACACACACACACACACTCTGCACGCACGCACGCACGCACGCACGCACGCACGCACGCACGCACGCACACGCACGCACGCACGCACGCACGCACGCACACACGCACACACACAACTACTACCTTATATCTACAAACACACATGCAGGTCACAAACACAGAACCAGATGTACAGGCACACATGCAGTTAAAAATATAGCAGATGTACAGGAACACATGCAGTTGAAACATAGAACAGACATGCGAGCACACAGGCAGATCAGACAAATACACAGAAACAGACGACACGACTAGGACAGACTTTTAAACAGTTTGGTTCACAGTTTCGCAAATGGAAACATCAGCAATTTTGAAAAATGGTTTAGTCAAGATTAAATCAATAACTAATGTAGTAAAACTGTGTTTAGTATGTTCTAAGATTCCTCCCATGAACCAAACAATTAAACAGCCCTAATATTATATGAAAGCAGCCAAACCTCGGCCACAATACAAATATCCACAGGACGACTTCAATCCCAAACCATATCAGCTCATTATAAACGATAAAAATAAACTACCCATGACGGTCACCCTAAATAACCTACTCAAAATTGTCCTCCTCCTCATCCTCCTCCTCCTGTTCATCCTCCTCCTCCTCTTTAGTGGGCTATGACCTCATCAGCCCTGCTGTCAGGAAACTACAACGACAGCCCATGCATGATGACGACATCGCAAATCATAAATAGGCAACGGACCGCAAGCAAAACAATGCAAATTCCTCAACAAAGTAATTATTTAGAAATTCTGTAACAAAAAATAGCAAAATAAAACATGCAAGAAGCTATTGTGTGAAGGTTTACTGCAGGAAGTCTTGTGGGGGGAGTCTTGTAGGGGGTATGTGCCAACATTGTAGCTGGCTTACAGAAAAAACCTCAGATACCGCAACACTTGCAACGGTGTGGCATTATGCTGCAAGCTAAAGAAATTATTTAACTGAAGTTTGATGAGAACCTGGTGCAAAGAAATAGACTAGAATTTGCCTTGCAAAATCATGTATGTTAAATTTAACTAAACGTCACATGATAGGGTTATAAATATCAGACAGCTACGTTCAATACTGCTTCACTATTCTTGGATCTGTGCTACCTACTTGAAGTTATCACTCAAGTCATCATCGTCGTCATCATCTTCTTCTTCAGAATTGTCTGGATACATCACTGAACTAGATACGTTCTTGTCATCTCCACTAGTTGGCACCTCGAGGCATGCAGGTGCACTCTTGGTAAATGGCGGGGGGACTGGAGGTGAAAACGGAACCTCCGCACTGAGGAAAGCAGACAGACATTTTAAGCAAGCACGCAAGGCACACATCAAAGGCAGTTGGTCTTGCTCCACCAAATCTGTCTCAAGCATTGCAGATGGCACTGCACGACTACTGACACTACCTAACTTGGTCGGTCAGAAGCATTTGTGTCGAGTTGCAACAAAATGAGTCGTATGTACAACATTTTATTTCAAGAAAACATTGACATGGTAATATACAATGATTTATATTTTTTTCAACAAATGACACTTTAATGACTTTTCTATCAACTGCATGAATTCTGTAAAACAGGACTGATAATTTGCAATTGTTCAGTCACTTATTTTGGTGCATCCCTCGCTGCATGGTGGAGAAGTATGGTACTAAAGGAATGCCCAGCATGTCTACTGTCTGATTCTGGCACTGGATTCCTTAAATGTTGTAAATTTTAGCCAATAGCAGTGCCTAAATAGAATATATATTTGATAATGACCATGACTTGGGAGTGTATTTTGAACTTCAAATGTATTTTTCTCAGTTTAAACGTTCGTACCCAATCATGTTCACTTTGGCTAGAGTGAGCTAGGTCAATGGTCTATGCACCAGCACCATTGGAACACTTAGTATATATTCCATCCAATGGTATGTCTACTATTTTTATTTCTGAATACATGACTGATTCTGTTAGGACTCGACACATTTGTTACCTACTCATAAGCTATTAAAATATAAAATATAAAACATGACAGCAAGAGTTTTTATGCGTATGTTCGAAGTAAACAGAAAGTTCAGGATAAGGTCGGTCCTCTAGAAGGTAGTGATGGAAACATAATAACAGAGGGATTCTTAATGGCAGAAAACCTAAATGAGTTCTTTAGTTCGGTGTTTACCAGGGAAGATATTAGTATATTACCAGTACTTGAGACTAAGTTCGAAGGGAGAGAGTTTGACTATTTAGGACAACTAATTGTAACCCCAACAATGGTAGCTATGAAAATAAGAGATATGAAGGATAATAAATCACCTGGAGTGGATGGGATTCCTCCCAAATTACTATTGGAAATTGTAGAACAAATCAGCATACCGCTTGCAACAGTGTTCAATTTGTCGTTAGAGGAGGGAATAGTTCCGTTAGAATGGAAAGAAGCAAACATTATACCATTATTTAAAAAAGGTTTGAGAAACAAGTCAGAGAACTATAGACCAGTGAGTTTAACATCGGTGATTTGCAAACTATTAGAAAGACTAATTAAAGATCACCTGGTTGATTTTCTTGTTAAAAATAAATTGATAAACCCATCTCAACATGGGTTTTTAAAAGCGAGGTCATGCTTAACAAATATGTTATGTTTTTTGGAAGATGTCACAAAGTGGCTAGATGAGGGATCACCAGTAGATATAATCTACTTAGATTTTTAAAAAGCCTTTGACAAAGTGCCACACCAAAGACTACTACTTAAACTAAAGGCCCATGGCATAGGAAATGGAATGATCAACTGGATAGAAAAATGGCTTATTGGTAGAAGACAAAGAGTAGTAGTTGATGGGGAGGTTTCAAACTGGAAACCGGTTTTGAGTGGAGTACCGCAGGGATCAGTACTGGGACCTATTTTATTCTTAATATATATCAATGATTTGGATGATGACATAACAAGCAAGGTGTTGAAGTTTGCGGACGACACAAAAGTGTTTAGGAAAATTAAAAGTGATGCAGATAGACAGCATTTGGAAAGTGTAAGTGCCTTCACACAGGACATGGGAATGAAGATGCACAATATACAATGGGTGATACTGTACTAAATACTACCTTAAAGGAAAAGGACTTGGGCTTAACTATTAGTGCTGACATGAAGGTATCAGAGCAGTGTGGAATTGCAGCAGCGAAGGGAAACCAAATTCTTGGATTAATTAGGCGAAATATAGTGTACAAAGAAAAAGAACTAATAATACCGCTGTATAAAACAATAGTTAGGCCTCACTTAGAATATTGTATACCAGCATGGAGGCCATATCGCAAGAAGGATATTGATATGCTAGAAAGAGTACAAAGGAGAGCAACCAAAATGATACCAAAACTCAGGAATATTAGTTATGAAATGCGTCTAAAAGAATGTGGCTTAACAACACTAGAAACCAGAAGATTGAGAGGAGATCAGATTGAAGTGTTTAAAATATTGAATGGATATGAAAATATTGACAGAAATATTTTTTTCACAGTCAAGGAAGAGAGAAGGACTAGAGGACATGGAGTTACATTAGCAAAGAAGCAGTGTAGACTAGATATTAGAAAATTTTAATTTTCACAAAGAACAGTAAACGAATGGAACAGATTATCAGCTGATTGTGTAGGTGCTAGCAGTGTTAATATATTTAAAAATAAAATTGACATATACTTAAGAAGGGCAGGGTATACTTAGATAGATAGGTTGGACTCTCGATAAGCCAAATGGCTTCCTAGTCCACCTGCCTTCTAGAGTTGAATCTCTAGGTGGCAATCTTGTTAAATCTTGTTAAATCTTGTTAAAATTCATTATTTTTTTAAAAACCAAAGAGGCTGATCTTAGATTTATCAGCATTTAAGGAGTAATCAGAACTGGTGAAAAACGTGAGTTAAAAATAACACTACAACAGTCATGCAACATTTATATAAACTACTAAAGCAAATTAACAAACAAATCACATGCAAAATACTACAACAGAAATGTAAAAACTGATTATGCCATTATTAGCATTTCCAAGCATAGCTAGACGCTGAAACGAACAGCGATCTTCTCAGTTTTCAACAGTCCACTCTGAAACTGTAACTAAGTTGATTTGGATTGTGTAAGGCCTTGCTATTTTAAAATGGGAAGAAAATGCGCTCCTGTGCCTATGACTATGACCATTGGCAGCAAAACAAACATGGCCAGGGAATAACAAGAAGATTCAGAGGAGACTCCCACCAACTCACATCAATTATTGTTCTCACAGAAACTGGTGTCGCAGCATAACTTACAAAATTAATCTTGTTAAAATTCTGTCTACATGCCTAGATTTTGTGCCTGTCATTGACAAGATTTAGTGGTTGGTAAAACTATGAGAGCATTTCGATTAAGAAGTTCTCGTGTAAACTTGACTGTGTTGTGAGAGTGCATTTGGAGTATGGACGTATCGCGTGAATGAAATGCAACAAAAATTGCTGTCATCACAGCTAATCTGTAACTACAGCCACTGACCCACAGTACAACTCTGTCCTTACCTGCTGGAAACAGCCGATTCCTGGGGATCTGCTGCCACCTTAGATTGTACATCGGACTGTT
This sequence comes from Ridgeia piscesae, assembly GCA_025642075.2. Lineage (NCBI taxonomy): Eukaryota > Metazoa > Annelida > Polychaeta > Sabellida > Siboglinidae > Ridgeia > Ridgeia piscesae. The sequence continues at coordinate 156,023 of JAODUO010000118.1, forward strand.
GCGGTGACACTGACGACGACATGTCACCATCACTGCTGTCGACAGACACATCTTGCTCCGAGCTCTTGGGTGATTCTTTCCCACAAGGTGGCACCACTATATTATCACCTGACGCGACCTCGGCTTCGGTTTTCTTTGGGGTTTCCAGTGTCATCTGCACTGTCTCTGACAACCTCTAGTGTGATGTCTGCTACTACACTGGCGACATTCGCTTCACTTGAAGCACTGCAAGTACAAAGACATTGTCATTAACTCATTCCTCTTGCTCCATCTCACACACACTGCATACCTTGCCACGTGTATTCTTCTAAAACACGACACTAATTCAACATGTGAAAAATATGAACAACTTTACAAACTACCTTTGTGTTTTGTAAATACATCACCGACTGGTGGATGTGAGACAAGTAAATGTAGGACGAGGCGGGCACCTGGGAGAATATACACTTACAGTGACTCTAAGTTAGCAGTTGAATACGACAATGGTTTGAAGACTTCTGCTACAAAAGAACTGTATCTATAAGGCACCCACCTTTCCACGGCTGGGGTCTCTGCATGGGCATTACTGGCAGTAACCTCTGGTGCATTGCTGACCTCTGTTGCAAGGTCAGCAGGTGCACTTGTACTCACTGCAATAAGTACATTGTGAAAATAAACAAATAACAGTACATCATTTGTTACTTTGTCAAATGGATATTGGATATATGTGTAGTAGTTATTCTGTCAAGGCTTACAAATGAGAAATTCTTTCACTGAATCATTGTTAAGTGACGTCTATCTAAAGACCTATAAAAAACAGGCAATTCATTTGTGAGCTTCGAATTATTAATGAAGATACACCAATGCACCATCAGATGTACACTGCCATTATTAATGCCATCAGAACTTATATTGCATGTAAACTTAATATACAATTATCATATTTCTGTTCACCTCCTTCCAACATTCTTTTGGTTATCTAGACCTGCATTATACGTGCTGAAAACTATGTCACATAACGTAACACATATTACATGAAATCACCGACCGACCGACGAACCAACGGGCTGACTTACAGTAAGCACACTGTCCTTCCGGTCGAGGCGTAACCGACTCGTTTGTCTCCATGGCAACTGGGGAATTTGTTCTTGGCTCGGGTGCCATGCTGAAAAAACAAAACATAAAATGCTCCTAAAGAAGCCAGAACTTCTTCCAGCACCACAATTATACATCATAGTCTCTAGCCAAATAATCATACAAGTCAAACATAGCAGTTTTCGTCCCATTTAACATTACCACAAAGTAGTCCTTCCTAAATGCAAATGTGGAAAAACTGACAAACTAATAAGATGTTAGTTGGCAGATAACATAGAAAAAACATCATCACACAGTAAAAAAGGGGGGTTAGGGTCGACTGATTACAACATGTGACCAATCAGAAGGCAGAGAAGTAACCCTACACGAGATGGAAGGGACAAAGAGTACCTATTTAAATGGTTGTCAACATCAGGTGTGCTGTCGTTCCACTCGACTGTGTTCGACTTGTCATAGTTGATGTTGTCAAACTGTGGCCAGTTCTCCGCCCTGTCCCCGGTCCCTGCCATTGGACGCCCTGACGTGATTGTGGAGAATGAAGACGTAATATCCATAGCGATGGGTGTCGAGTCAATGTGCATCGGAACGTCGTTGAAGTTTGCCCAATCTGTTGGCAGAATGTGTTGAAAGGATCAAACTCAGACGTTTAAAATAATGAATACACTGCTTTCTAATTCAATTTAAATGTTGATGGATTTTTTAGATTTACTCATTCACATGTGAAAAGAATGGGAGATTAAAAACTGGCAAAGATACCAAATGCCCAAAAGATAGAGAACATAGTGAGAGAATAGCGAGGAGGAAAGAAAAGACGACAAAAAGATGACAGTAACAATGGGCAACTGCACCTCTGATGACAGGGACAATATGAGAACAGTAACATGCATAATAATTCATACATTTGTTATTACATTACAAGTATGACTACACTCAATGCTTCAACGCTAACTAGCTATTGGTACAATATCTGATAAGAAACGGACAGAAGAGGGGAAGAGACGAGGAGATGTCACCCATTGTCACTGTTGTCCACCTCCATGGCTGTACTTGTTGATGACGGTGCAGGCATAGACTGGTGAATATGCAGCGGTGAATCCAACTCCTCTTCACTGTCGCTACTATCACTGTCGCCATGGCTACCGTCACTCCTAGCGATCGGTGCAGCCTTCCGATTACTGCCTACAGTGCTGCAACATCGGTGAATGTCAGTCAACCACAAGTCTTCAGTTCACGAGTGGTTTTCGCGAGTATTCAGTCACGAGTGGTTTTTGTGAGTATTAATAAATGCTTGTTATGATGTCAATCTGAAGTGTTCAACTGTAAATCTGTGTTCATGGTCCTTGTGGTAGCATTGTAGAAAATATGTGTATCATTATGAATAATTTATTATGTCCGTCTAGCGTATGACAGAAACCCTAAACCAAAAAGAACCATTTCTTTCCATTACTATTCCTCCAACAGTTCATGGATTAATTCTGGAATGTTTTCCACCCATGACACAAATGAGAAAAACATGACCATACACCACACAGGGTCCACACACCCCCAGGTCGCTCATACAGTGTCAGTAATAAGATACATACGTTCTGAACAATGGCCAACAAATACATACTTCTGTCGTGAGGCAGATGAGGAGGTCAACTCTTTCTCTTCCCATAAGTCCTCGTCGCTGTCTGCGTTGTCAAACTGTTGCATGCGATCAGTGCACGCCTGCTCAAACAGCGTGGCCGCGTGGAACTGAAACCACAAGATGCAAAAATCTGCAAGCGTGCCATTTCACGTGTTAGACACAGTCACGACTCGTTCTAATACACCTTATTATAATGCGGATCGGATATAACGTATGGGAAATGGTGATAACTATCTGTCTATACTCACAATCACCAAATGTTCACACTAGACAGTGTGTGTGGTTTTGGTTGGGGTTTTTTGGTTTTGGTTTCCATTTATTTTTGCCCTTTGGGGTTTCTTTTTTTGTGTGTTAATTATTCACTTATTAAGCTATTTTATTATTCATTTATTATTTTATTTTATCGATTACTTTTTGGTGATCAGTTTAGTTAAGTTTTATGTGATAAGTTAAGTCTATACCTTTTCGATTTTTAGAAGCTTTATTTGTTAATATTTAACACGTTATCTACGTAAGTTTAATTTATTGCATACATTTCATATACTCATGTTTTATCAATGTTGTATTTTATGTGCCTCTGAGCGAAAGTATATTTTGGATACATGGAGCTTTATAAATAAAAAGATTATTAGTATTATAGTCAATTCAAAGCGAACATCTTTATTAAAGTGTCAAATTGAACTTCATATTTTAATAATAATAAAACTTTATTTTAAAACCATGGCTGTCCCGTTCATGGGTACATACATACCTGTAAATAGCTAAACATTATGATGATAAATCTGTGTATACTGATTTAGTAATAATGAGAGTAATAATAATATACAGTAATGATAAGTTGTGATAAAAAAAATGTAATACGCTGTGTAAACATTATGTCATGTGTTTACAGATTAAATTAAATTCTTTAAAAGGATGATTAGACATGCAAAATTAGAAACAAAACATTAACACCAGCAATACCAGCAATGATAGTGATAAAAATAAATAAGATTAATAATATATATATATATATATATATATATATATATATATATATATATATATATATATATGCATACAGGTATACAGTGTATATACAATAATAAGTTAGCTAAAATGTAATGTTTATTGTATAAAACTTGTTTATGTACAAAATAAAAATGGTATTTCACAGTCTCCATTAAACATTCTGTATATATTTTGCTGCATGTCTGTTCACAAACATTGATTGGTCAGGGCCTTATGCAGGATACAAATGTTGCCAGTCACACATTGGTTTGGTGGACGTGTGGATGTACACACACACGCACACACACACACACACACACACACACACACACACTCACACACACACACACACACACACACACACACACACACACACACACACACACAAACACACTCACACACACACACACACACACACACAAACACACACATGCTCACTCACACACGAACATACACACAAACACACACACACACACACACACACACACACACACACACACACACACACACACACACACACACACACACACACACACACACACACACACACACACACACACACACACACACACACACACACACACACACACACACACACACACACACACACACACACACACACACACACACACACACACACACACACACACACACACACACACACACACACACACACACACACACACACACACACACACACACACACACACACACACACACACACACACACACACACACACACACACACACACACACACACACGCCAGTTGAGATTTACTTTACGACCTGAAATGAACTAAAACACACATGTGGCACGCATTTTCAAGCCACGACTGACACTTTTGTTGCTCTTCATTCTGTTACCCGTCCACCACCAGTCCACCAATATTACTACCCGTCCACAACAGGTTTTACCTGTCCATATGACGGATGGACGGGTCTCTGTATAAAGCTATGATACCAGTGTGTGTTGGTATTACAATCCAACGAACGTGGACGATTAAAGCGATTAACAACATATAAGCTGAACAGAAACAAGTACAGATGAAGTTAATTCAACATGTTTTTCAACATAACTATTTGGTAAACAATGCTGACATGTTCTTGAGAAAGTGTACGTCTTAATGTGTCAACTAAGAAGTACCGAAGTACACTGCAGCTTGTGTAAAATACGTAGAAAGAAACAGGTTGTGAAAGACGGCAATCAAAGGTGCATTCAAGGCGGCAGGGAGCATCGCCACAGATCATTTTCAAAACAGAAATTCTATGTTTGATGACAATGGAATCACAAAACCAGTTTATAGCAGTGCTAATTGCAGCAGCCATGTGAGCTTAGTGTCGGCTGGTCACTAAGTTGCGATTGCTCTGGTGTGCCACATTTGGAATATTTGTGTGTGTATTTCAATTGTCGTCATGTCTCACAAAGTTCCGCGAAAGAGTGAAAGGGCCTGTGGTTTCAGGAAGGGTCATCCTGCATATGTATCAAAGAAAAAGGACAGCATTGTAGAGCAGACTGGAGAAAGTTTAGCCCAATGGATGCCCCGACTTACCCAAGCTGAGTTTGCGCGTGTCACAAAAGTGACACCAGCTGGCCTCATTGGGATACCTGATGCCGAAGGTCATTCTGGTGAGGCAAAGATGCTGCGGCCAAGACGCGATGATCACGATGATGATGACTTGCAATCGACATACCTACGAGGAGAAGATACACGTGAGGAAATGCGGCTTTAGCTACAGCACAGACCACAGCGGATGCACAGGGAGTCTATCGCAAGCGCCAACTGGACAAAGCAATGGAAACACAAAACAAGGTCAAGGTAATAAAAAACAAGGTCAAGGTGAATAAGAGCACTGTTGTCAAACACCCCTACTGTTTTCGTGACGGTTTTGTGGACGACCATACATATCTGGCTCACACGTAACTCTGAGTTGTCACGCCCCAGTGACTTACTTACAATAGAGAATACACGGGTAATACGCAGACAGTACACAGACAGTACATAGACAATACACAATAAGCCAGACCCGGATCAACAGAAGAAAGACTGTCACACCACTCGCAAACACAATGCTGTATGGGCCAACAGTACGACACACAGACAGACAGAGCTGATCAAAAGAAATGGAAACTGATGAACGAATTATGCAATGGTAAGTACATGCTAATTGCAATTAATTTAATTACCTCTTATTATTAAAAGGTATTTGTTTAAAAAATTAAATGCATGGTGGGGATTGATCATGGCCTAAGCATATATTTTCTCTGGCACATAGCCTCCTGTTACCATTCACAAATGGAGTCTCGAGTATTAAATGATTGACATTTATACATAGAGAATTGTGACACAAATGGCTACAGTGCATATCTGGCGGAAGTTCCGATTTCACATGTAACATGTATGCTAATTGATGAGCTCTCATCAATTTCCAGCCCAAGCCACCACCACAAATTTTTTTGCATTTTACATAAATCACCCCATAATTCCCTACCAACCCTCCCCTTACACTACATCTAGTCCCAGTCCACAATAGACACTCTCCATTCGCTGCCACGGCTGTTTTCTCTCTCAATTTCTCCTTATAATGTAGCACAAATGCATCGTCCATGTTGTCTGTTGCTCAATGTTGTCACGGAAACAGATGAGTTCAAATTCAATTAGGGTAGATACCACCGTTGATTTCCCATAGGCGGCCATTGAAACATTTCTTTGATTTCCTGCTAGGTTTATCAATGCATTTTATGAAAGATTTCAGACACTGACTAGCCTCCATTTACACATATCATATATAAAATTTGTGAACATGGCATATCTCTTTCTCCTACTATCAAATCTCTAACCTGACACCCCTCCATTTCTGCTCCAATCAGCTGGCGATTGCCAATGTTGACACCTCTAGGCTGAACTACACCTGTATGCATACGCGCCTGGTCACTGTCTGACAAATGTCATTATTTCACAGCTCTGATGCCATGCTGCACAAAAAAAAAATTTCTACTCAACCAGTCCTACATTCTTTGCTTCCAGCAATTTACAAAAACTGCACAATGCAGTTCTTTTAAGCAGAACTACTATGGGTAATGGCATAGGACTCCATTTGGTGGTATGTCCCCAAATAGATTCCCCAAATAGTGCAAATCTTCACAGAACTTATATACCATTGAAGCAATACATACATCAAACAAATTCATCTAAGGATTTCTTCCGTATAGCTCCACACATTAACTGACAATTCTTTGAAGTTCACACCCGTCCGTTGTGGAAAAATATCTACTGTGTCATGAATGATGTATATAATAAATAATTATATGAGAATTCGGACAATACATTCATTATCATACTGGATATTACATGAATTCTGACCCCCAATGGCACATTGTTTACACTAAGTCGACCTTGAAGACACTGAATTTAACCACTATAGTACAATGTTAGTATTTTTTTTATTCTGCATTATGCTTGCTTTTTTGCCAAAAAATATTGAATATTTGCCTTTTAAAAGAACCCTTATGTTAATAAAAAAAAGGTATAAACTTCACGAATTATAGCCAGCTCCAAAGATACAAGTGTACTAGTGCTGATAAGGGGTATGATAAGAAGCCACATCAAACACTCACACAGCAGCCTCATTTCCTGTCGTGCACAGGTCTAAATCGTTCACTGATGTCATGTGATGTCGCTCACATTCTGGTAGAATAATCTTGTTGTTAAAATATAGTTTTATTATCAGTATTATTTAACAGACTTTTTTAATGAACCACATCCAGGAACAGCATGCTTCATAATAATATGCTTGCTTACTACCTGCTTGTATATAATATATAGTCCTTCATCAACTTGCAAAGACGGGACAAAAACCAAACAGTTCTTTGGTGTGGCGCCAGAGGAATCACTTGAGACGTCTGACAGCCAGGGTTGAAGCAAATGTAAGCGTCGAGGCATTGAGCTGCAAGTGTAAATACTCGTGGTTATTACTTAGCAAAATCTGTATTAATTTTTGTTAGTACAGTGTATTAGTATTCTGATGGAAAAACACGTAGTTGCTCAACTGTGGACTTTATAAATGTTCTTAACAAGTTATAATCATCAGAATACAAAAAAATATATGTAACACAGCTCTAACCCCTGCTAGTAGTCCGGGGGGATTAAGGGGGCTATTAGAAGAGGGTGAGGGGTATTCAAACATAAGATTTCAGCATGTAAATGATTTCTGTTTTATTTAAAAAATAGATATTAGTATCAACGAATATAATATTTCTATTTGACATGCTTAAAAATTACTGTTTCAGAGGGACTTGCCTGGCTGCCAGAATAACAAACAGGGATCAGTGGAAATTACATATTGTGTTACCACATCACGTTGATGAGTTAAGTATGTAAGTAAAAATCACAATCATCTACCAAAAAGATGAATCACATTATTTGTCATGTTACTTTTTAAATAGTACTGTGAGTGAAAATTATCTGAATTTTGTTTAGCAGTTACAAAATATCCACATTTGAAGAACAATAAGCACAGAGCTTTGTTGTACGAGCACTGGTTTACAGTGACGCCATCGCATCGTCGTGGCAATATCACCGAGAATCATGACGCTGTCAGTCCTGTAACTGTCACTTCGTCTTCATCTTCAACTCCAAGTCTCAGGACAATGTCATTGACTGATTCAGCCCTAGTTCTGACTCGGTGACTGATTTATTCTGTGACGACACGGTGTGAGTGCCAATGTGTGTGACTGTGTCAGTGTCTTTGGCACACAGACTAGTACCACGGCGGAGCAGTGACACTGAGTGCCGGCTATGGCCTGTGCGGGCGCCTCCAGCTGTATGTAAGATAGCCCACCTTTTCTGCCTCCGCCAGCCAAGTCCACAGTTTTCTCCATGTAGAAAATATTTCTTCTGTTCGCTGAAATTGTATGACACTTCCGCACTTGCGTAGCGTGCTGACAGCGGCGAGCGGTACTTGGGGTGAGGGTCAGCGTCTCCTAACATCTTCTTGGTTACCTCGTTGCAAGTTGAGCAGAGTGACTTTACCGCCATTGGAACGGGTAAAATATGCTTAGATCACTTGTGCCATTACAACCCGTTATTACGCCGTGCAAATAAGTGCTTGAACTTTTTGTGTCCTAGATCCTTACATTAAAAATACTTTTGTGTTAATATAATATATATATATATATATATATATATATATATATATATATATATATATATATATATATATATATATATATATATATATATATTCAAAAAGCATATCTCAGGCTCTCTTAAAATGCATGCATGTGTACTGCCCCTCAATATTGACCAAACTGAGCACGCTTTTCTGCATTCGCAGGGTCATGTAAGAAAAAATGCCTAAAAATCACTACATCAACTATTCTGCCTAACATGCGTCATTGCACTGCAGATACATCATAGCACTGAACCTAATAGTATGCCTGTCCTTTTGTACTCATTTCACATAAAAATAATGTTTCAAAATCTCAAATGACACAATTATTAAGGTACTACATTCGTATGGGTTAGACCAGGAAGTCTAACTGTGCTCTGACCCCTAATAGGAATTTTAGATTTTTGTTAAACCTTTAATTTAGGCTCTTTTGAAAGCTACATATATGTCATGCAGGAGGCGAAAAACTCAATGTCATCCCTTAATCTGGTATTTTTTTACCCACTTTATAAGTAACCACTCGTGCCTTATTTTATGGGCCAATATTGTATAAAAAAAAAACTCTTATGGTGCTGACCACACTGCAATTGTCAAAACATGTTAAAACATTACATTTTATTATTGTCAAACCTATGTATTATACTATAATAATACAATTATATATATTATGTTACATATTAAATGCATAATGAATATAACAATTTCGTTTCGTTGATTTTCTGTACGTTATTGAAAGTATAACTGAAGTTATGTTTTGTCTCCATATATTTCTCCATATGTTTTATCTTTGGATTGTATAACCTATCATGAAAATTAATATCGATTACAAATAGTAATATATATATATATATATATATATATATATATATATATATATATATATATATATATATATATATTATATATGTATATATATATATATATTCCAGAGCACAAACCTAATGTACGTTTATTTCCATTTCACTGCACCCACTGTTGATTGTACAGTTTTCGTGAGGGAAAGCCAGGCAGCTATATTTTAAAAGTATCTTAATGACGATATTACTATTTGTGCAACTAGATATGTTGTTTTTCACCTTACAGTGCATATAGTTAACTATAACAAATGCGTCTAGGCAGACATAGAGACTGCGTCTAAGCCCCCAAATTTATGTTGAATCTAAGAAGAGAGAGAGAGAGAGAGAGAGAGAGAGAGAGAGAGAGAGAGAGAGAGAGAGAGAGAGAGAGAGAGTGGATTGTTTCAAGATGCTTTGTGTAACCGTCATTTCAGTTGCAACTTCAGAGTTGAATTTGTATAATTGTATAAATTGGACAAGACAAATATTAAAATGTCGTAACGTTTTCTACTTATAATTGCAATGAAGTCCTGTGTTATAATAACTTGTATAGTTTAATGAAGTGTGTGTGTGTACGCACACCGACCCGTTCACCCGGAACCTATTATAACTGAATGTGGAATTTTGTCTTGGATACTCTAGCTGACTGCGCGCGCAATAGGTTGATTTTACACCGGTTTTGTGTGTTACAGTAACAGTACAGTATTGGTCGTTAGTGCACGCAATAATGACGACAACTGATTGATCTAGCTGTACCTAGCTGTTCCTGGATGTTGCATTTTACACGTCTGTCTTTGTAGTGTTCTCGTTGTACTACGCTGCGTCATAGCCTACATTAATCACCTGCTTTCTTTACACCACTGTTTAATCACCACAAATACCCTTTTACAATAGAAAGTCACATCACGGTGACAGGTGTGCACGTGACGAAGACCGGTGACAGATGTGTGCGTGACAAGAGCACGTTAAATAACAAAGTGATCGTACAGTCACGTATCCGGAGGTACATCTTAAATTTACAGTTTTTCTTATAGTTGCATGAAGGAGAGTGTATTATTTTAACAAATTACTTAAGAAATTGTAATACACTTGAAGGGGAAGAAACTCAAGCAAACAGACAATTTTGTGTAGGCCTATCTGGGTGGAACGATATGTGGGGATGACAATTCGGATACAGAAATTCGATTATTCGCAGGAGGATTATAGCAGGGGACGGGTGTGTCCAAACGCACGGAGAAAGGTCAAAGGGGTGATGGGAGATAGTCGCATATCACATAAGGTGCTCACTCACCTCGTGTGTTACCCCCCATCATACATGTATGTCCCAGAGACGATGGCACTAACAGAGAAACAACAGGAGGAGCTGCAGACGAAAACAAATGAGGAAGGAGAATCGTGTGAGTTAAAATGGGCTGTTAAAAGAAGACTGGACGAACTGGGAGTGGAGGTTCGAGAGAAAGAAAGTATCAAGAAGAAATTGGTGAGGAGTAGGTTGAAATGTGCTGGTCATGTGGACAGAATGGCAGATGAAAGACTGGTAAAGAGAGCAGATGTCCAGAAAGTGAAGGGGGAAATGATGCGAGGAAGATCGATATTGCATGTAACGGGAGAACTGGAACGATTGGGAGAAGAATGGAGAACACCAGCAAAATATAGAAGGAATAGGGGACTGTTGATAAACAACGTAGAGAAAAGCTTGGGAAGAGAAGAGGAAGAAAAAGACGACGGAAACAGAAAGCAAGGCCAACCTCACCCTTGACGGCAGGCAGAGATGACAAGAAGAGAACAATTGACATCGTCGAACCGTTATTTCAAATTTGTGAGCCATTTGCCTTCTGTTATTATTATTATTTCGTTTTCGATGTGGCATCAGACAACACAAACGTGTCTTCAGCTAAAAAAAACAGCAGCCTTTAGGTCAGTGTTCCACAATCCCTGGCCCGAAGGCCAAATTTGGTTAGTATACGTGGGCTTCTCTCGCTGGCCAAATGTATAATGTAATGTAAACGCGGTGTCCCGTCGCGTACCTAACCGATCACTCGTTCAAGGCACCGCCTTCGGAGCCTGATTCCATTTTGATTTCAGCCCGGACCATTGAAGCGTGTTGCGGGTGCCATCCAACCAAGGCAATATCGTAGAGAACGCAACAAAATAGGCGTAGTGGTAAAATCACACATACAAAATCGGGGGCGGATCCAGAAAGGCACTGTACTATGGGAAGCGGTGCACAAAATGTACTATTGAACCCGTTGAAGCTCGCCAAACCACTTTCTGGCGCACCAAAAAGTTTAACCTAACTGCCTGTCGGCTCATGATATACGAAGACGATGATGTTAATTTGTTTCGGCCGTCAGAACTACAGTTTCTACATTGCCGATTCAAGACATCGCCGGGTGGGAGGGTGCTGTTATTTTTTTGCACTGACGTTATATAATTCTCCAAATCAAAGTGTACCAGGGGGTTTGTCCGTAGGGGGTTTGTCCCGCATTCTTGAGACGCACCTGCATGGAGCACTTTAACATGGTCTGGAGCATGCCAAGCTAAATTATATAATATATTATTATTATTATGTCTATGGTGCACGTGACTACGAGATGCTCTAGATCCGCCTATGAACATGTATATGTAGGTCCTACAACACTGTATTTGACTGCACTGTGTTGTGTGATTGGGATCGAGAGATTTCAAACATTTTATGAGCCTCAACAGCCGGTCTGGTTGGATTGGACTTCAGAAAACGCGGGAGATTTGTTGTAGCGGGAGGGGCCACAACTAGACAAATAGAACTACAACAGCCAATAGCTGCTTAATCTTATTATTTATTATATCCAGAGTATACACACGCAAACTCGCATGGCAATGCCTGTCCACCCAGCTACGACAAGGAGGCAGCCCAGCTTCACCTCCCAGCCCAAGCCAGAGGGAAACCCTCCAGCTGCACACCCTTCACACTGTGTGCGCCTGACAACTGTCTCTCTGTCTCTGTGAGATTCCCTATATCAAAACTGGCTCTCACTACACATAAAAAAGGGTGATACTGGAGATTTATTGTGAATCTCAACAGTTCTGCCTTCCTTGGATTTACTTGGGTTAACAAAGAAACTCTAAGAGATCTGAGGCGAAAATGTGGGAGATGTTATTGTTCCTTTATGGGACAAGATTGTTTGGAAATGTGAGATTAAGGATCGTATCAGCCGTGCAAGCTAGTATTGCACATACAACTGACTAACGCATACTGATGCATCTCAAGAATGACCAATATCGGTGTCATATGGTTGTTAAGATGTCGTGTCATGGTTTTGCACCCGGGCCAATTAAAAACACTCCCACGCCACAACGCTTGACCGATCACGCCCTCGTGCCACGCGGTACTTAAAGTAGGCAATTAGCTGGCTACAACAGAGGGCTGGCCAATTGTGTGGCGATGCTAGACCTAAATATTTAGGGTAAATTGAGAATTTGTAGGTAATTATTTTTGGCGGGTTGCTGGAGAGAGATATTTAGTCCCCTATCGATTTAGAGACGGAGTACCTGTTTGGAGGTAAACCGACATTTGGGGGAGCCATTGTAGTCTACGGAGCGCTTGAAAGGCTAGGGAAAAGTTTTCGAACGTCACTGAAAACAGTTCAGCAGCTAACCCTCCCGTCACTCTAATTGTTCACTGTTTTGATCGATAGCGCTGAAATGTTGAACGGCAGACAAAGGAAAACAAAAACTGAAATGTATAACAGTGGCGCCACGTGGCGGCTTATCCGTGCAGCGACGCCGACTCTAGTGACATCTGGGGGGGATGGGGGGACATCCTGAAAGAGTCAAGGACGAATGCTGTTCCGGTAAAAATGGCCGCCTTGAGAAGGTTGATCGGTTTCGTGCCTGGCATGGTACAATGCGCTCGGCAGGGAGGTAAGGCACACAAGAAACAGACAAGGGTGTACCATTATGCATATTTTAAATGTCCCATCAGCGAATCAACAATGCCTCTAGGAAGCTGCTGGTTAACGAAGATAATTGTTTTGACGTGCATCTAATTTTGTAAACGAATGCATACGACCCAGGCTGCGCGACCGTTTCGAACGAATGTCAAGCGAGTGATGCTGTCTTCTCTGATGCGTTTTTTGGATACCAGCCATGCGATAGATCATCCTGATGAATAACATACTCCATTTATATTTTATGATGAAACGATTTCAGTCCGAGAAATTATAGTTGCGTGCTAATAGTTTTAACGGGATATGGTCGGAATGAACCTCTGCATGAATGCCCCAGTCGCAATGCCCCTACTGCCTAGTCGCAATGCTCCAACCGCGAAGTCCACGAAATGGAACGGCGTTATAAACGAGGCGCGTTATACATTTTCCTCCAGGGGCGCCACCATCCCCAAAACGCCACAACAGCAACCGAAGCCAATGTGCTGCACAGTCTATGTTGACAACCAACATAAATATTAAATGTCTATTACGTTAAAATAATATACACTGTCGAATGTTGAACTGAGTAAAACTTGCGAATGGTGTACAGTTTTGAAATAAATTCAGAGCCAACGCACCTCGTCTGGCGATGCGAACTGAGGCGGAGCGATAACACAGTACTGCTGTCGCGGTCTAAAATAACATTGAACTCAGTAGCCGAAATGCACAAATGAATTGACATGCTGCCGAAGTCGGTCAGATATTAATACCTATACTAGTTGCGCTCATTATTGGCTTGATTTCATCTTTCAATCAATCAATCAATCCAAAAATAAAAATTTAGATCGCACATTTACCGTGCCGATTTATAATGCAATTCACCGTGGTTCGAGGCTACTGCTGTTCATACGCAGTTGACGAATTTGTATATTTGCGCACAAGTAAATGTTTTTTCATAGACGTAGTGAAAAAATAACAACTGTTAGCCTGCCATTTCAGTATCATGATTATTGTCCGATTGATATTGGCACAAACAATGCAATGAAATTTGGGGTCCACGACTGACCGCGTTATATCCAATTTGCTTTATAACGAGGCGCGACTGTATATATATATATATATATATATATATATATATATATTACTATTTGTAATCAATATTAATTTTCATAATGATACAATCACACAAAGATAAAACATACAGAGAAATATATGGAGACAAAACATAAATTCAGTTATACTTTCAATAATGTACAGAAAATCAACGAAACAATTTTTTTATTCATTATGCATTTAATATGTAACATTGTAATATATATATATAATTGTATTATTATAGTATAATATGTAGGTTTGACGCTAATGACATGTTTTGACAATAGTAAAATCTCTGGGGCATTCCGACCAAACGTGGTACATTGTGACTATACTGTTGGAGTATTGCGACATCGCGGTTGGAGCAATGCGACTTTCCGATTGGTGCATTGAAACTAGGCTTGGGGCATTCTGGTCGTGGGGCATTCCGACTATAATCCGTTTTAACGAAAGTCTAATTTTAATTAATCAAGGAATCAAGAGACGAGAGGAAGATAAGACACTGTGTCCCCACGTGACTGTCAGTCAGTTGAACTGAATATCTTCAGAAGTGAAAAAGTCTCACCTTCACTTCACCTATCCCGTAGTCTTATTGGACCATTGGGGTGCCACGGATGACCTGGCAACCAGCTCACTCCATTCGTCTCGCCTCTCAGTCTTCCTCATGGCGGCGCCCAGTGTCATGCCCGTCCATTCCGGGATGTTGTCCTCCCATCTCTTTTCCTGTCTGCCACATCTTCTCCCTCCTTGCACTGTGCCCTGCAGGATTGTCTTGGCAAGCCCTGACAATCTTGTTATGTGCCCGTACCATTTCAATTTGCGTCATTTTACTGTGGTCAAGAGGTTTTCGTGGGGCCCAATGGCTTGGCGAGTTCTGTTTC
This sequence comes from Ridgeia piscesae, assembly GCA_025642075.2. NCBI lineage: Eukaryota > Metazoa > Annelida > Polychaeta > Sabellida > Siboglinidae > Ridgeia > Ridgeia piscesae. The sequence continues at coordinate 171,606 of JAODUO010000118.1, forward strand.
GCACCTCCTCGTTGGAGATGTGGTCTCTGTAGGTGATGCCGAGGAGCTTTCTGAGGCATCTCATCTCCATGGCCTGTATCCTTCCTAGTCTAGCCAAATGTAAAGCACGAGTGTTTTTGAAGCAGTCCGAATAGCTAGTAGATTTGTTGTGTCTGCTTGCCCACAATGGGCACACAATGCAAACTGATAGGCTTGTATTATACATGTAGTAATTATGTAAATGCGAGACTAAATAAAAAATGTGTGTTGCATTTCAGCTGGTTTACACCGAGCAGCCATCGCAGTCCCCTTGATGAACGGTCTACTTAGTCGAAATCTGACAACATCAGCAGAGAACAAACGTAAATATACTATATTCAATAAAATTACTTTGAGAATTGCATACACTAGATGTTCATATTTCCACAAGTTTTTTTGATAATTAAAACTATTGTAACATTATTAGTATAGGGTTATGTAGATATCTGTCATTTGGATGGGTAAATCACATTTTAGATGGGCACAGGTGGTGGAAAAGTTAAAAAAAAAAACATCCGCTGGCTACTTCTTGAAAATGGTTGACACGTGTTCAGAGTTTAATTCTAGTCAAGGTACACATCTCTTCTGAATGGTGTAGGAACATGGGATGTGTCTACAACATTTAGAAGTAGTAAATGTGTGCGTAACTGCATCAGAATTACTGCATATGTCTTAGCATAGTAGGCACTTGTACCAACGCAATTATACTACCAATGCAAATAGTAAAGTATTGTTAATTGAACTGAACTGAATTTTTTTTATTTGATCTCTTATTTATAATTATTACAATATGTAATATTGCAAGAAAATTTGTATCAACAGGAGAGCATAGCAGTTATTCATTAAGGCATGTTTAAACTATGCAACATGGTTGCAAGTAACGAGGCGATTGAAAAAGGTAAAGGCCGAACGATGCTGCATGCTATGCCACTTGCATGTCTGCACCATGCAACACGGTTGCTGTGACGAGACACTCTTACATAACAATGGCAGAATAGCACCAGTGGGGAATTATTTGGGAACTAGTTTATGTGAGATGTAGATTCCTTTTGTCAGACCGGGGTAGAAATTACTTTCATCCAGTGATTAAAAAATTCAAACCAATAAAATGGAATCTTAAAAAGTTAGCTTAGTTTATATCTGATTTGACATATCGTTGATTATAAATACATTAGTGGTAGAGGCAATGTGTTGGGATGCTTGTGGGCCAACAACCTTAAATAAAGAATATGCAATGATACACAAATGCATGTTTTATTAAACTAACTGCACACATTACTTGAAAGTATTGAAAGAAGGTGACATATAAAGTGACGTGTGAGTACATTAATATAATAATAAATAAGTTTTATAGTTGCATACTGAAATCATGCGTCCACAATGCTTTTATTGTATAATATACACTACTAATTTATGGTGTAAATTATAAATTACCACCCGGTACATGCAACCTAGAGAAGTGTTGCACGGAATAGGACTTTCCCTCTCCAAGACACATTGCATGCAGCATGAAACGCTGTCTCATCATACATCGCTGCATGTGATTTTATGTGTACACTAGGCAATCTGGCTGCAGTGTGTTGCATGCAAAAGGATAGCTTGCCCAGAAAGCTTATTAACAGCATTGCAGACCAGACAACTGGTGTCACAAGGCTGGTTTATTTATGAAGCCACACATTTCTTTGACATTAATATTTTGGTTGTTTTACCATCTGTGGTTTCAAAATAATCCACAAACATATTTGTTGCTGTATGGAATGAAACTTACTGAATGGTGGACTGTTGCAGCAACTGTTCGTCCCGTGAACCCACTCGTGCAGAAGACCCTGCGGGACTTTGGCAACTACATTGGTGAGTGTCTGCCAAAGTTTGTACAGAAGGTGCAGGTGACGACGGGCGATGAACTGGAGGTGCTGATCCACCCGGACGGTGTCCTACCAGTCCTCACCTTCCTCCGCGACCACACCAACGCACAATTCACCAACTTCATTGACGTGTGTGGAGTCGACATGCCGACACGGGAGTGCAGGTTTGAGGTATGTCTCGGGGAGGGATCATGTCAGATTTTAGGCATGTTTCAAGGAGTCCTGACTAAGTTTAGTTTTGATGTTTGTTTCACGGATGGATGAGTTCGGGTTTGAGGTATGTTTAGCTTTTAGGGAGGAAGTAGTTCAGGTTTGAAGTATATTTCATGGTTTTATCTGTTGATGAAGTAAATAAAAAAACAAAATAAAAATTACATCGAACGTAATATGGCAGTGTTTGTGATATTCAATCTAGAAAAATTATTTAACTTGTACCGTGGTTCCGTGCTCATCTGAACATGGTCACATATCCTCTAACTGTTATGTTCTGATGTTATTTATGGCAATGGTTGTTCGAGCGTTTCGGGTCCACTTTAAGGTATGAGGTTTGTTTCATAGACGAATGAGTTCGGATTTCAGTTATATTTTAGGGATGAACGATTTCACATTTGAGATAAACTTCATATAGGATTGGGTTAAATTAAAAAGCATAATGTTTATGATGAAGTATTAATGGTGGTCTTGAGCATGAAACAATATTTGTTGCATGGGATTCTACTTCATTTATTCTAGTAATTTATCACGTATTGAATACCATAATACTAGGTAGAGTTGTATTATCTCACTGGGTAAAACTAACCTGGTTTCTAGTTTTTAGATCACTAAACTTCAGTTTGGATATTTCTAGTGTTTCATTTCTGTGTATAGGTTGTATACAACTTGTTGTCCTTGAGATACAACTCTCGGATCCGTGTGAAGACGTACACGGACGAATTGACACCAATTGACTCCTGTTCAGACATCTATAAAGGAGCCATCTGGTTTGAAAGGGAGGTGAGTGACGCTATTTGTTGTTTCCATGCACGGGTTTAAATTTGACAAAATATCTCATAACCGACGATCACCAATTTTGATATTCTTTAAAGGCGTAATTTTTGCCATTTGCTTCACCTGTCAGGACCCATGTACAGTTATGTATGCTATCATTCTTTTATGAATATCTATAACATACTGTGACATGATAGTTTTGTTAAAAAAATTATATTAATGAATGCACTCTTTGTGGTGGTCAAGTATTTACAAATTACAACAGCCGCACAAATCCCCTTATTAGTCAAGCCAATTAGTACCAACCTTGGGTTTATTATTCCAGTTTGTCCTACATAAAAGGTTTTATTGACCTGCTTTCAGTCAGTGTATGTTGGTTGTTAATTCTTGTTGTAGATTTGGGATATGTATGGCGTTTTCTTCTCAAATCACCCAGACCTGAGGCGTATTCTCACTGACTATGGCTTCGAGGGTCATCCTTTCAGGAAGGACTTCCCACTAACCGGATATATTGAGGTGATTAAAACACAGTTGAATATTTGTACATAAGGCATGTACTAAGTAAGGCTCTGTGTTTCTCTTTGTTCCAGACCAAGGTTAAGGTATTAGCAGTATCTAAATAAATAGCATGAAGAACATATTCACCAAAATGCATATTATTTCTAGTGAAGTTAGTTGTTGTTAATGCATTTATTTGTTCTGGGTAAATCTCTATAGTTTGTGATGCAAAACAAAAGTTAAAAATCATATTCAGAGCATATGAAATTGTAACTGTCCATAGTTATGCATATTAAAAATTTAATTGTCATAAACTAAGCTAAGACTTGGTCCATAGTCTGCTTTTCAGTTCAGTCTGATTTATTTGTTTATTGACCTATACATTATTTAGACTTTTGTATGCTTGTTTACTTTTTTACTAAAATTGAACAGTATAAAACATTATTTTCAAAACACCTAGCAGTCACTCTGGTATTACCACTTTTATCAAATTCCTAAAACATAGGTTGAGTCAGAAATCTTAACTTCCATGGAACCATTCCAAAGTTGTCACTGTAATTCAGCCAGAAAATGACTGAAAACTTCCCACATGTTCCGACTCACTACTCGGCCTAATGCAGTCTCATTGTTTGTAGATGCGCTATGATGATGAGGTGAAACGTGTTGTCGCGGAACCCGTCGAGTTCACACAGGAGTTCCGAAAGTTCGAGTACAGCACCCCGTGGGAAATGTTCCCTGCCTATAATCAGAAGGCTCAGGAGGCTGCCGAGGCCGCACCAGAGGAGAAGGGCGAGGGCGAAAAGAAGTGATTTATTTGGAAGAATCCTAAGTGTATTGGACTAGGAGTGAAGTGACAATGTCAGCGTGCTTGCGTCACTTGTGTCATACTGTGACATGACATCAGACTATTTGCTAGAGACTGTCATAGACCGTTTACTAGGGACTAGACGACGCGTCGCTAGTCAGTGCTTATCGTGTTGATAATAAAGTAACTTTATGTTGATAAGTGAGTGGTTGTTTCTTTCTAGGACATATCTGTGATGTACAAGAGGTGCAAGGCATTTCAGAGGCTACGCTCGTAATTTCATAAACTTGTTCAGAATATTTAGATAATTATTTTAAGCAATATTTTCAGTTGGATTTTTTTGTAAGGTCATTGAAGTACAATGATACATATATTTATCTCTATATTGTTTATTTTTCCAATAATTTTTAATGATCAACACAGTGAATGACTTACTGTAGTTTACTAGATGCGTGTTGGGTGTATTGGATAACAGCAATCCACAACAGTAGACCAATGTCGGGGGAAAAAACTGCAACAAGGGTGATTTGGTGGAACTGTATTAATACTATTATTATATGAGAGCTCATCAAATTAAATGTGACAAAAACTATTGAGTCAGATAGAAATCCTACATGGCAGCCATTTTTTAAGATGGCTGCTACTAGTCCCCAATTATTAATTATCAACGCAAGAGCCAGTTATATATTTGCTTGAAATGGCAATATGTATGGTTGGTATTACATGTAAACTTTTTTTTGTTCAACATGTGCTTGGGGTTTGCTTACTGCAAATATTGTTGCCGTTACTTTTTTTATCTAGGATAAATATCTTTTTTGCCAAAATTGATTCAACTACAAATAATAAGTCACTGTTCATAACTGAAACATAAGACAGATTGTGTAAGATTGGAGTCCCAAGTTTAAATATGTATATTTTATGCAGATCTCTAATAAAAATTGCACCATTTGATTCATAATCAGAATTTTAATCAATGAACAATGTGCTTAAGATGCACCATAAGGCAGTGAGTGCAAATTGGTAGATTTTTTTATACCATATGAAGTAAAAAAAATCTTCAACACTTGTAAGTTCCACAGACATACACTATAAAAATATCTACAATATAATAAAAAAAAATTGACACTGCTTAAATTACAAAACCTGATTATCACAGTGTCCTTGCTACCTTTGCACCGGTGCAAGACGCAAAAGAAACTCACTATTGTCTGTCAGCCTTTCTACATGCCCAGGGTGTTTTCAGGCATACCCAGTAATTCTGACTGCCATGTATATAACACAGGTGCCGCTGTAATTCAACTGTCTGATATCGTCATGCAGGCGGAATGTTCTTACTCAGACTCGTTTGTTATTGTGACGGGTGATTTCAATAAGGCCAATCTGAAGAAAGAGATGCCGAAGTTCATATAGCAGGTCACACAAGCAACTAGGGATGGTAGAACTCTTGACCACTGTTATACAACAATCAATGGTGCTCCTACCATTCCATTCCGTGAGCACCACTCGGCTGCTTGGACCCTGCTATGGTTTACCTTGTGCCAACTTAAAAACAACAATTGAAATGTGTTAAACCAATCATGAAAACTGTGGGCAGTGAATGTGGTGGAGACATTCCACGGCTGTTTTGAATGCACTGATTGGGGTGTGTTTAAAGAGGCCACAACCGACATTCTCGAATACACAGAGACAGTCAGAGATTACATCACCTTTTGCAAGGGCCTGTGCATTCCAACGAAAACAATAACAATCTACCCCAATGACAAACCTTGGTTTAATACTTATATCAAACACAAGCTACAGGCAAAACAAGACGCATACAAAATCAGTGACAAAAACAAATACAAGAAAGCGAGATATGCAGCGGAAAAGGCCGGCAAGGCCGGCAAGGCCGGCAAGGCCAAATACCGTGACAAGCTTGAGGAGAATCTCACCACCAACACCTGTAAGAACATTTGGCAGGGTCAGAAGGCCATAACCAACTGTAAGCCATCTCCCAAGAATACTACCACTGCCAACACTACTCTTCCCGACAAACTGAATGACTTTTACAGCCGCTTTGATAAACAGAAACTCTTTCTCCGTCACAAGGTTTCACTGTGATGAACCCCATCCTCTCACAGTTGACGAATCAGTTATCTGGGCTGCTGGCCCGGATAACATATCTCCATGTTTGCTTAAACAGTGTGCCGGCCAGCTCTCAGGTGTCTTCACAGACAAATTTAGTGTGTCTCTTTCCCAACGTAAAATCCCGCATTGCTTCAAAAAGTCAACTACCATCCCTGTTCCCAAGAAATCTACAGCCTCTTGTTTAAAACGATTATAGGCCTGTTGCCGTGACCTCTGTAGTCATGAAGACACTCGTTGTTGTACCTCTGCTTTTAATACAATTATCCCCTCAAAACTGTTTGAGAAGATACAGAATGTTGATGTCCCACAATCCATGTGTCTGTGAATCCTCGATTTTTTATTGAACAGACCACAGGTTGTGAATAATTGGCAGAGACCTCCCCAGTCTTTCATCATTGTACCAGCAGCGCCTGTTAGGAAGAGCCAGGCTCATCTCTCATGATTCATCCCATCCTGCCCATGACCTATTTGATCCCCTTCCATCTACCGAGTAGTCGCTTGTTCAGATCCATCTGAACCAGGACCAACAGGTTTAGTAGCAGCTGTTCCCCCTAGCCATACAAGCCTGTCAAAACTGACGTGATTTTTCTCCCATTTGCAGTGCACACATATTCCACTTTCAATGTGTTTTAGTGTGTATACCTTATCATAATGTATGATACATTATATTATTCCATATTAAAAAATTAGATTTCATATTTATACTAGATCATATGAACTATTACTTATCGATGTTATAAAGAAGAACTTTTTATTTGGACTTAGTGGCTCAGGGGTAGAGCATCGGACTCTCGACTAAGAGGACCCGGGTTCGAATCCTGTGCTGCGGTGTTAAAACCTTGGGCAAGTTTTTTCACTCTACATTGTCCAGTTTACTCAGCTGTATAAATGAATACCTGGCTATAGACAGTGGTGACTATGTGTACGAGCAGTCTTCGCGTATTAATTGCAGCATGTGGCTGGATGCTTCCCAGAGAAGTTGAGATGGTGTTTGATTGAACAGGTCTGTCAGGGAAGTAAAGTGTAAAGTGCTTTGAGCAATATTGAGGATTGGATACTGTGCTATATAAGAACATACCTTTTTTAGTGTATGTGATTTTATCATAATCGTTTGGTGCATGTGAGTGTATTATCATGTGAACATACTTGTACGATGACCCAACATTACAATGTTTTATCGTAACTGCAATAAAAAGACATGGCAATAACACTGATCTTATCTTATCTTATATTGAAATACTGCAAGTCTGCAACATGTTTCCTTTGGGTGAATGAAACATTAATTATTATAATAAAATTAAATTATCATAACATAGAAACTTTGAGCAGCCTTTTGAGTTTGTAAAAGTCCTCTACATTGGCGACCCCTCTCCGGTCAGTCTCATCACCTGTTGGATTTGCACAGTGGTCAAGCAGCTTCTGTAGCTGGACAGTCCACTGATGGGGTGAGTGGCTCAGTAGACCTCTCTGCAGGTCGTTTCCCTTGAATATCTTCGCACACACAACCTGGTGTGACAAAGAAACCCTGATCACGCTCTACAGAGAAAACATCATGCTCTACAGAGAAACACTGATCATGCTCTACAGAGAAACACTGATCATGCTCTACAGAGAAACACCAACCAAGCTCTACAGAGAAACACCAACCAAGCTCTACAGAGAAACACTGATCAAGCTCTACAGAGAAACACTGATCACGCTCTACAGAGAAACACTGATAAATCTCTACAGAGAAACACTGATAAATCTCTACAGAGAAACACTGATCATGCTCTACAGAGAAACACATCACACTCTACAGAGAAACACTGATCATGCTCTACAGAGAAACACTGATAAATCTCTACAGAGAAACACTGATCACGCTCTACAGAGAAACATTGACCAAGCTCTACAGAGAAACACTGATCACGCTCTACAGAGAAACACTGACAAATCTCTACAGAGAAACACTGATAAATCTCTACAGAGAAACACTGATCATGCTCTACAGAGAAACACTGATCACACTCTACAGAGAAACACTGATAAATCTCTACAGAGAAACACTGATAAATCTCTACAGAGAAACACTGATCAAGCTCTACAGAGAAACACTGATCACACTCTACAGAGAAACACTGATCACGCTCTACAGAGAAACACTGATCAAGCTCTACAGAGAAACACTGATCATGTTCTACAGAGAAGCACTGATCATGTTCTACAAAGAAACACTGACCAAGCTCTACAGAGAAACATTGACAAAGCTCTACAGAGAAACATTGACAAAGCTCTACAGAGAAACACTGACCATGCTCTACAGAGAAACACTGATCAAGCTCTACTGAGAAACACTGATCATGTTCTACAGAGAAGCACTGATCATGTTCTACAAAGAAACACTGACCAAGCTCTACAGAGAAACATTGACAAAGCTCTACAGAGAAACACTGATCATGCTCTACAGAGAAACACTGATCAAGCTCTACAGAGAAACACTGATCAAGCTCTATAGAGAAACTCTGACAAAGCTCTACAGAGAAACACTGATCAAGCTCTATAGAGAAACACTGATCAAGCTCTACAGAGAAACACTGATCAAGCTCTACAGAGAAACACTGATCACGCTCTACAGAGAAACACTGACAAAGCTCTACAGAGAAACATTGACCAAGCTCTACAGAGAAACACCAATCAAGCTCTACAGAGAAATACTGACCAAGCTCTACAGAGAAACACTGATGATGCTCTACAGAGAAACACCAATCAAGCTCTACAGAGAAACACCAATCAAGCTCTACAGAGAAACACTGACCAAGCTCTACAGAGAAACACTGATGATGCTCTACAGAGAAACTCTGATCAAGCTCTACAGAGAAACACCAACAAGCTCTACAGAGAAACACTGATAATCTCTACAGAGAAACACTGATCATGCTCTACAGAGAAACACTGATCAACTCTACAGAGAAACACTGATAAATCTCTACAGAGAAACACTGATAAATCTCTACAGAGAAACACTGATCAAGCTCTACAGAGAAACACTGATCAACTCTACAGAGAAACACTGATCACGCTCTACAGAGAAACACTGATCAAGCTCTACAGAGAAACACTGATCATGTTCTACAGAGAAGCACTGATCATGTTCTACAAAGAAACACTGACCAAGCTCTACAGAGAAACACTGACAAAGCTCTACAGAGAAACATTGACAAGCTCTACAGAGAAACACTGACCATGCTCTACAGAGAAACACTGATCAAGCTCTACAGAGAAACACTGATCATGTTCTACAGAGAAGCACTGATCATGTTCTACAAAGAAACACTGACCAAGCTCTACAGAGAAACATTGACAAAGCTCTACAGAGAAACACTGATCATGCTCTACAGAGAAACACTGATCAAGCTCTACAGAGAAACACTGATCAAGCTCTATAGAGAAACTCTGACAAAGCTCTACAGAGAAACACTGATCAAGCTCTATAGAGAAACACTGATCAAGCTCTACAGAGAAACACTGATCAAGCTCTACAGAGAAACACTGATCACGCTCTACAGAGAAACACTGACAAAGCTCTACAGAGAAACATTGACCAAGCTCTACAGAGAAACACCAATCAAGCTCTACAGAGAAATACTGACCAAGCTCTACAGAGAAACACTGATGATGCTCTACAGAGAAACACCAATCAAGCTCTACAGAGAAACACTGATAAATCTCTACAGAGAAACACTGATCATGCTCTACAGAGAAACATTGACCAAGCTCTACAGAGAAACACTGATCACGCTCTACAGAGAAACACTGACAAATCTCTACAGAGAAACACTGATAAATCTCTACAGAGAAACACTGATCATGCTCTACAGAGAAACACTGATCACACTCTACAGAGAAACACTGATAAATCTCTACAGAGAAACACTGATAAATCTCTACAGAGAAACACTGATCAAGCTCTACAGAGAAACACTGATCACACTCTACAGAGAAACACTGATCACGCTCTACAGAGAAACACTGATCAAGCTCTACAGAGAAACACTGATCATGTTCTACAGAGAAGCACTGATCATGTTCTACAAAGAAACACTGACCAAGCTCTACAGAGAAACACTGACAAAGCTCTACAGAGAAACATTGACAAAGCTCTACAGAGAAACACTGACCATGCTCTACAGAGAAACACTGATCAAGCTCTACAGAGAAACACTGATCATGTTCTACAGAGAAGCACTGATCATGTTCTACAAAGAAACACTGACCAAGCTCTACAGAGAAACATTGACAAAGCTCTACAGAGAAACACTGATCATGCTCTACAGAGAAACACTGATCAAGCTCTACAGAGAAACACTGATCAAGCTCTATAGAGAAACTCTGACAAAGCTCTACAGAGAAACACTGATCAAGCTCTATAGAGAAACACTGATCAAGCTCTACAGAGAAACACTGATCAAGCTCTACAGAGAAACACTGATCACGCTCTACAGAGAAACACTGACAAAGCTCTACAGAGAAACATTGACCAAGCTCTACAGAGAAACACCAATCAAGCTCTACAGAGAAATACTGACCAAGCTCTACAGAGAAACACTGATGATGCTCTACAGAGAAACACCAATCAAGCTCTACAGAGAAACACGAATCAACTCTACAGAGAAACACTGACCATGCTCTACAGAGAAACACTGACCATGCTCTACAGAGAAACACTGATCAAGCTCTACAGAGAAACACCTAGATCAAATGCTCTACAGAGAAAACTGATCCAAAGCTCTACAGAGAAACACTGATATGCTCTACAGAGAAACACTATCAAGCTCTACAGAGAAACACTGATAAAGCTCTACAGAGAAACACTGATAAATGCTCTACAGAGAAACACTGATCAAGCTCTACAGAGAAACACTGATGATGCTCTACAGAGAAACACCAATCAAGCTCTACAGAGAAACACTGACCAAGCTCTACAGAGAAACACTGATGATGCTCTACAGAGAAACACCAATCAAGCTCTACAGAGAAACACTGACCAAGCTCTACAGAGAAACACTGACCAAGCTCTACAGAGAAATACTGACCAAGCTCTACAGAGAAACACTGATGATGCTCTACAGAGAAACACCAATCAAGCTCTACAGAGAAACACCAATCAAGCTCTACAGAGAAACACTGACCAAGCTCTACAGAGAAACACTGACCAAGCTCTACAGAGAAACACTGATCAAGCTCTACAGAGAAACACCAATCAAGCTCTACAGAGAAATACTGACCAAGCTCTACAGAGAAACACTGATGATGCTCTACAGAGAAACACCAATCAAGCTCTACAGAGAAACACTGACCAAGCTCTACAGAGAAACACTGATGATGCTCTACAGAGAAACACCAATCAAGCTCTACAGAGAAACACTGACCAAGCTCTACAGAGAAACACTGACCAAGCTCTACAGAGAAACACTGATCATGCTCTACAGAGAAACACTGACCACCCCTTCACTCACCTGGAGGTTGTTATTGAGGATCTTCTTCTGGCATTGTTGTGTCGTCAAGTCACACCAAGCTTGGCAGTCGAAGAAGTCACAGTCTGTGTGTCCGGTACACGTCCTGTCAAACTGTTTCTCGAGTTCGCTGCGGAGGAACACGGTGTCAACGTCAATAACCTTCACCGTCCCATCCCGTGCCACGCCAAATTGACCTCCCTTTATGTCACACATATACAGTGGCTCCGGGAAGTCTTTCTCGAAAGATGACAGCACGTCAAGGACCCCGAGAGCTAGATGTGCTCGTTTACGCCAATTTGTCGATGTTGTCACATCAAAGAAGATGGGATCCAACAGGCCTGAGGGAGCATACTCGACTGCATAGAAGTGTCCACAAGTGCCTAACACCTGAGGCAGGTGTTTGTTCTTGTTGAAGTACTGGAGCTGCACGTACTCACTTTGTTGTGTTAGGCTCCACACTGTGTTCATTGCAATTACTTGATATAGCCTGGAACCGCTTCTGTGGTCAAGAAAGTGTTTGTACCTGTCAGGCCACATTAGAGCTAGGAGCTTGGATCCATTTTCAGGAACTGTCTTTCCAAGATGCGATTCAATGGAGTTTTGCAGTGACGTAAAGAATTCTTCATTAGATGGTAAAACATATGCTTGCATTGTTTTGTCAAAGTAAGCAAGAATAGCAAAGTTATGGAAAAATCGGTTTGCAGACTTCAGGATAATAATGTCATCATGCCACTTTGCATATGCAATTTGCTTTCCATGGCTCGTGCCAAGACAATGTTGTGGCAACACCTCACGCGTAACACAGAGACGGTTACAAAAGACACCATCGATCTCGGAGTTCTTGTACAGCTGACACTAAAGCATAACAAGATATTTCATCATTTGCATTAATAAGCGAACAACCTCAAGTGTTACAACTATATATATTATATGTTGTTTAATTTTTTGTACATTTTGTACATTTGTACATTGCATAATAATAATTTTGTATTGTTTCACAACAAATAAAATACACATTTTATATATTAAAACAATTTTATATGTGACTGCTAAATGCAAAACTAGCTATAGAATCTCCTAATTATCATTGCTGCTGTAATTTTCAAGTGGCAAGAAATACCCTTTATCCTTACACCTACTATAAGTGCAGTACATTTCAGTCGTGCTTGAGTGATTTCCACTAGTAATGGTGTTGACTCATTGCTCTTAAACATAGAATTAAAAATCTATTTAAATAGCATATTCACCAATGTACTGAATTTACTATGTAAAAAATTTAAAACTAAAACTGTCAATTAAAAACATAAATATTGTCCTTACCAGTTGTTTGAAGTTTTCATGCATTTCATCATTGCTGCAAGGTGTTTCGAGGACAGAATAAACGTTGAACACCACAATTACAATGAGACCAGCACTTAGGAGTGTGCAGATTCTCAACTTTGTGCATCTCAGTTTTCTTCGCCATGCCATGATGGTTTACTGTCAGGATTTAAAAAACAAAAATGTTAACACATGAAAACAATTTCTGTACAAGACTACAAGTTTAGTAGTTATTTTTGTAAGTTCTGCAAACTTATCAAAGAAATATAAGGTGTACTGTCCTACCCTTTTGACACTTTTTTATGGAAATGTGTAAGTAATGCTAAATGAAAAAAATTAATATAATATCAGTATCTTCTTTTTTTGGTGAAAAGTGAATTGCAGTGTAGATTAATTGTAAAACAAACTTGTTGTAGAATTAGCAACATATTCAGCGGACTTCGTCAGGACTTTTTATATGTAACATGTGAAATATGATTCCTGCCCATCACTTATGTATATTAATTGTATGCTGAGATGTATCGAGTGCCCCCCCCCCCTTTTTTTCTATTGTACCTCCAGGGTCGCTGCAAAGGTTAGGAGGGCAACCAGTCCTGTAGTGGCGCCACATAGCGGATAACGAACGTACTAAAGTCCCGACGACACCAACTTACCGACATACGAGCGTCACTTCGTTAATATCGGGTAATCGGTTACTGAAATGATCCAAATATATTGTCTAGCTTACCCTCACCAATACTACATGGACATGCCATAGCAGTAGTGGAGCCTGTTTACAGACTACACTGCTACACCAGCGTCTACAGCCTACGACTACGTGTACATTCGAAGACGAAGGGAGATCAACTACTGTAAATAAGTTAGGCCAACTACGTAAACGATTGCTTAATATAGTATGTCTGCAACAAAATTACCATGTCGTTAAAAAATCACACCTTCTATGAGTACTGTGTCGTACAAACCTGAATACACATGCAGGATGTTTTTTGTGAGCGACAAACATCACCCGGAAGTATCGTGTCATACAAACCACCAGATGGCGGTACCATACGTTAGGTCTCTCGTTCCAGGGCCCGGGCAACTGTGTGTGATTAGTGTATACAGGATGGAAGACACTATAACTATTAACTTTGGATTAACACTTTCTTAAGATAAGGAAACAACAATTTTAACCCACAGTTTTGTTACGAGTTTACAAGAATTTTTTGGTGATATTTGTAACTATTAATGAATAATAATATTTGGAATGATACCTGTATTCTGGTGGGAGTACTTCTTTGTGCATCGTGAACATTGTACTGTAGCATTTAAAACTATGATTAATGCAAAACATCTGAACAACAAAATTGAACTCACTTACTATAGTATTATAGTATTATGATACCTGGTGTGGGGTACTTCACAGCAGTTCAATCTTTACATTCTCAAGGCAGTACTGATTCCAATTTCAGTGTTTTTATGCCAATCAATACTGATATCCACCATAGTTTATTCCTTTATTTTCACACTGGCTGATTCCAGAACTGGAATTGGTCAATTGTTATACGACACTGCAAGAATGGAATCAGCCTCAAACATAAAATTGAAAACAAACCCACTTTTGACTGGTAAATGCATTTATACTCTAGACATACTACATTGTAGCTACAAATGAATCAATATAATATATACATATACACTTTATACATAATTGCCACACTGTTTAACAGGTCAAATTTAGCATAATTTGTATGTCTTTTAATAAATAATATAAAACCAGTTGTAAGTTCATCAAGAAAGCAACATTGGCATGGACTGGTGAATTACACAGCATGCTGAAATTCTTTTGACAAATCTTATTTGCTTCATGCATCATGAAAAGGCTTTGTGCATCATGAAAATTGTACTGTAGCATTTCAAACTATGATTAATGCAAAACGTCTGAACAACAAAATTGAACTCACATACTAAGATACACTGAAAATATAATTTCCTATGGGGAAATACAACTAAGTTGCTAGTTTGTGAGATCTGTGCTCCAAGATGTGAAGTTGACTTTTCTCACACATTTCATCCGTAACATTTAGTGATTCCCTGAGTTTAACATGACAGTCCATGTGCTTCTTATAGCATGCAGTCTTCAGTGTGCTCACAGCAAGCACTGTCAGATACACTGTGGCAGGGTGAGAGTACAGCAGGCTCTACCATTGATTCTGGTCGGGAACTTGTCTATGACTCTCACTCTGTCTCTTTCAACATCGTACGACTGAATCAAGTCAGAGTAATAATGCTGGTCGTTGATGCCTCCGATGAGATAGATGTGTTTGCCAACAATGCAGCAGCCAGCTTCTCGGATGTTTATGGAGGTCTCACATATACACCACGTCTTTGTCGAAGGAGTGTACATGTCGACCGAGGTGACAGGCACAGGGAAGCCGTAGCTGTCCTCCGTGTTACCTCCGAGCACGAAGAGAGAGTCAGCGACCGCGGCCATGCTGTGGTTGCATCGTGGACTCAACAGTGACGGTGCTTCACTCCACATGTCATTCTGAGCATCATATGACAGCATCGTCTTACAGTGACCTTCGAACTTCTGACCACCACTGATATAGATAGATCCCTTGCAGACAGCGCCTGCGTGGCTGTAGACAGCGTGACTGAGCGACAGACACATCTCCCAGTCATTCTTATCTATCGAGAAGCACTCCACTGTGCACATGACCATATTCTCGTCTTGTCCACCTATTGCATATAGACAGTTGTTGCAGTCGAGAAGCACAAAATCCTTCCTCGCCTCATTCATCGAGGCAAGTTCAAACCATGAATCGAAGCGGGGATCGTACCGAAAACAACGCGCCGTTGCTATTTCGTTATTCTCTGTGTTGTCATATTTGCCACCACACACATACATGAAGTTGTTGATGACACACACGCATGGGTTATACAGAGGCACAGGCGCGTCTTTGAGAAATGTGTGTCGCTCTGTTTGAAGGCTATAACTCTCCAGGTTTTCTGCGTGACACATGACAATGCTTTTTGAATTGCTTCGCACCTGCGTGCGATTTGTTTGTAGCAACGGCTGCTTACTCACAACGATGTGGTAGTCCTTCGCTTCTGTCAGCAGCTCACTGCAAACTCTGTCTTCAGTCATTAGACTAACCCGACTCACTTTCTCTACGAGTTCCTCGCCAGTGAGCAATGGCAGACGAACGTTTTTCATGAGCAGTGGCAAATACTGTAATCTCTGCGTGAGGTCAAAGTTGATCCACTTTTGCACCAGCTCAAAGATCTGATACTCCGACGTAATCTCCAGGTCATTTTCACTGAGGAGTTCGGCGAGCTGCGTGCTGCTGAGGTTGTAGAACTCCCCCTGCTGGGAGAGACAGTCGAAGTGTGTCACAATGAATTTGTACACCTTGTCACTGCTGCGTATCAGCGAGAACATCTCAGCGATGTTTAACAAACTGACACAGTTCTCAACGGTGATGACTCGTTCGAGGAATTGACAACACAGCTCCATTGCCTCCGACACCTGCAGGTGGGTCGCGGCCGACAGGACGTCTTCGAAGTTAGCTAGCTGCAGCTGCAGTCGCCCGGTGTAGGCGAAGTCAACGACAGCACGTAGGCCGACTGCTGTGATTCCATGCAGTACCACGCTCGCTGCCCGGCTCTCCTGCATGTCTCCCGTCATCATTGCCCGGAAGTAGTCGCTGCAAGCCACCATCACCAGACGGTGGACGCTGATGTGAAGGTCATCTGCCACTAACGTGTAGTCACACAGAACGTTTTCCGACTGCAGCTGGCTGAGGCTACGTAAGATCCTACTGCCATAGTTGCCACTCTCCAGAGACAGTCGGTCCACTGAAGCAGTCGACACATGGCGTGCACTAGAGATGCGTTTCCTTGGGGATCTACTCATTTTGGCGATGTGCGGTTGCACCTACAAAGTAGAAATGTCAAGCTCTGGTTATATATAGAAGATCTGATAAAAACAAAGAGTTGTGTTTCAGATCACAACAAACAATGCAAGAACCAACTGAATTGATCAATGATATCTTGCGACGTGATGCCAGCAGTAGTTCACACTGTATAGTTCTTCGTTCAGTGATTTTCAGTTATAATGTTCACTTCCAAGAGAAGTCAGAAGTTTTTAACAGTCATGCCACTATATCCAACAAATCATTTGTTGCTACTCTATTATATCAGTTCACATGTAGTAGAACTGACACACCGCTGATACATTTTCTACTAGACTCAATAACTCACTGTTACAATACTTATTAAGTCTTTTAATATGTACCATTTTAATATATAATATTATAAATTATGTTAAATGTTATTTATTTACACATTTTGTTTGGGATTTTGGAGAGTTTGGGGATATAAATGATTTGGAACATAGCATCTTCAGTCCGACTGTTACTAAGTCAGTCACTCGCGGCCTGAGTGACACATTTTCGATTCGATTCTAGATAGCGGACGTCATAGACATAGTCATAAAATTATTAATGATTATCAATTATCATTATGTTTGCTTTATTTTGGTTGATAAATGAACACAAATGTCACTGAACTTCGTGTTATGTTTAAAGTAACTGTATCAGTTTATTAGTATGTGAACACTTAAGAGACACACACTTAATCAACACTTAGACCTAGTAGGAACTAGACTGGGCCTGGCCCTAGCCCCGGGCTTAGGGCCAGGCCTAGTCGCTGTCAGTGTCACACTTCAGATTCAGTTTCATGACACTTGTTTACGTTGCATAAAATCTCAAATAAAGTACGTTTTACGAAGGCTAAACAACTTACAATTACCAATATACGTTACTACAAACTTACCACCACTGCCAAATTAATAAATTATGGCAACAAAACCCATCAAGCCAACGAGGTTGGGTATTTTGTGCAGCAACATAGCTGGTCTAAATTGTTTATTTTTATGCATTATCGCCCTAGATAATAAATCGTCGATCGTTTACATCCGGGTACTGGTTGAACCACAGCCAGCGGTCAAAGGCAAAGCAGATGATGCATTTGCATTTAAACGAGGGGGGTCACTCACCACTTCGCCACCGTACTCAATTGTTTTATGACGACTGTAGCATTTGTGTAGTGGTTTGATATTATTATTAACGCATTCAAGTCCCCAGTCCCCCCACAGTTATTTGCAAATTTTACCACACTCCGCCGTGTTGAGGATCATTGCCCATAACCTTTTAATTATAGTTTTGTATATATATATATATATCATCAAATATGCAAGTATTATATTTTGGTTTATGATGAGTTGCAAAAAGCAAATGGATACACATTTGTTATAATTACACAGTTCATCTTAGAACTGGTAATAGTGGTCTGTTTTGCAAGAAATCGCATGGAGAACTGATTTCAAGTCAATTATTTTGTTTTATTGTAAACAACAAACTTCAAAGGCCCCTCCTTAGTTAAATTTATCGCTCATCACCTTACCAGAATCCACTATGCACAGTAGGCAAGCCTACTGTAATAATCTGCTATGTAGCTAGTTTTGATTAAATAACCAGAAAATTGTTGAATGGATTGATCCGGGTTCTTTGATGAGAGTATATATATATATTTATGTTATGTAGTGTACACCGTTTCATATTGGCCAACACTTGACAATTCATACCATATTGCCCATTTCTGAGATAAATCTGTTGCTACTAACAAAATGTTTTAACTAGAAAATATTTACACGTAAAACAAATCTAACTGCTCCTGTACCACGGGTCTGCCATTAGCTTTTGTTCTACAATTTTGTCATTCTAGAACATGAAAGTGGATTGTGGTTAACTCGGCTTAGCTTGGCTACACTTCCAATAAAGCTTGTCTTGAAACTGGATGGTTTGTTTACAAAGTGAAGGTGTACTTGCATGGTGGAAATATCAAAATGCAATGTAAAATAACAAAATACAATTTAGCGGGTTGTATACTTTCAATATATTTATTGTACTGCTAAAATAATATTAAAAGAACAACCATAAAATCACACTTCTGGTGTCATGCAAATCCCTCGCTTGGGAAATCACTCCTACCTGTATCACTGCACATGTGCCATGTTAGCTGTGCATACATGGTCTTGGAAACACTAGCCTCATTAATAAAAGACAATAAATCTAATTTACTGATCATGTGAGGAATGTAGCATAGAGTCCACGACAGACTGCAGCGGGTGTGAGGAATATGGCATAGCGATCATGCAAAATTACTCCCAACACCATGTGAGAATCTTGGAAGTTAAAGTCAGTTCGCAATGGGAGGGATTTGACACCACATCAGCATGCAATGTTTCATGTACTTATGGCTAAACTTGGTCGTAAGGAATACTGGATATGTGGAAGAGTTTGATCAATTCTAAAATGTCCCTTATGGTGATAGTCTATATCAATGTCAACAAATGACTAGATGACAGTTTGACACAATGACACACAAGAGTAAACAAACAAACAAACAAACAAACATAACATTTTACATTTCATATTAGCAAAGCAAACATCTTTTTTATCTTGATAAAGTTACAGTAACATCTTGTAGCTATTAACAATAGAAGTCTTTAATACATTTCTTGGCAGACCCTTTTAGCAACACTTCAAACAACTACAATGACATGTTTGATGTTTGTGGTACAAGTAGAACATAAGACAACATTTACAAACATCACTTTCACAACTGTTCATGTCTGGACAATAACAAAACGGCAAGAACGTGGTATACTGCAACCAGCACCACAAATATCACAACATTAGCTTCTGTGCAAACCACAATTCTAAAATTACATAATTATGATAACATCACCAATACTGTAAGTATGATTAATGTAGGTGTTTGGGTAATAAGAACAATACTTACAAATATACTCTGTTGTATTATGCTATGTAACTGACGTCCAACAGTCCAAACTTGCACTATGTTTTGAACTTTCTAAAAATGTAGACAGCCAATGATAGTTGGCCACATCATCCTAGTCATAGCAAGTGTTTTAAATATCTGAGCATCTTGGCAAAGTTAGTCTTGTCAGTTCTGTTACCCAGAATCCTCCTCTGAAACCTGGAGCAGCAGTGTGATTAGACTACTCCTGGTGTGTTGCCAATGCAAACGTACAGAAGTTTGCAGAATTAATTACGCCCTGTCTTACAGTCTTTCTGGGACGTGGACACACAGAGCAATTCCAGAAACCTGCTGTTAGCACTGCTTTCTTCCACCATACAACGGGGGCAGGTGGCACTAACCGCAAGTTCCTGTACATTTCAAAAACCTTTTTTAATTGTAAAAATTGCAAACAATACTTACAATATGCATTCAGCAAAATTTCACCAGTATTAACAACAACAGTTACAATACGTTAATAGCATAGGCCTAGATGATATCAGCATAAAGATGGCTGCCTGCAAAGTGATGGTCACTGATCATCGGTGGATCCTATGTTACCCTGACATGCCCTGCTGAACCATTTTAATGTGCCCCCAGTTGGCAAGTCTCAATACTATTGGAGGATTTGAGTTTTAAAATTTGTGAATGTACGTGTGAATTTTTTTTTAAAGCTGATGTCATCAGCCACACAAACAGCTGGCTTGATACCAAGTTACAGCAGCTGATAAATCTTCAACAACACCCTCCATCTTCCGATGTCATGAGTGGAGCCGACCGCCAGAAAGACGTGTTTTCACTGCACTTCATGGGGTGCAATTTGCGATTCTGTGCCCTCATCTAGGCCACCCTGCCATCATGTGGCGAGGGTTGCGATGTAGGCCAGAGCAGTCTGTAGTGACGTGAGGCAGTACCCCTCTTCACCATTCAGATATCTGCAGTCAAGTACAAGTCAAATGAGGAATGATATTTTGCGTCACAGAATGCTGCATCTACCTGTTAATATGCTAACTTAGGGGTACTATAAGTGCATCTCCTACTAGTGCTCAGACTGACTCCCTCCTCTTGTGGTATTTTATTTGATTCCAAATGACAATGCATTAACAAACACAAAAGTAGTTATTTTGAAATAGCCTAGTTACACAGAAATGCTTGGTGGAAAAAGGCAGTCAACTGCGCCAAAACATTTGAAAATGGCAACCCCTCAGGCCCCATCCCCGCTACCTTGGATAAATATGCTAGCAGAGTTAGACCTAAGGGAGCGGTTCCACAATCTTCCATCTCGATATCCAGTGCTAAAATATACACACATTGTCTCATATGAAGGTTTAGAGCCACTGGAATGCAATGTAACTAAAATATACATCACAAAGTCATTAACCATTCTTTTGAAGGCTGGCTATGCTAGAGTAAATATCCCCCTTTCACAAATTCAAGGTGAGTTACATACCCATCATGTATAAACTCCTCGAGAGCTCTACATTCCGACACCAACTGGGGCCGTCTACACTTGACAATGACATATGACAGGATTGGAATCAAGTCATCAGCTCCACTGGAATCAAAAGACAAAGGAGCAATATCATCACCTCCACTGGCATCAAAGGTGGACTTGGATCAAGTCACCGACTCTCATGGAATAAAATACAAGACTGGAATCAACTGACTGGAACCAAACAGCAGGTTTGGAATTTAGTGATTAATTCCAGGGAAACAAAATAACATATTTCAATCAAATCATCAGCTCCACTGGAATCAAGAGACAACATTGGATCCAAGCCATCAATCCATTGTTTAAATAACAGATCCAGAACTTACCATCTCTCCAGTTTTGTCCAATGAACAATGTATATGTCATGCAGATGCATTTCATTATTAGGATATTTCATCTGCCATAATCAATGTTTACAGTAGTTATATTTATTGCGCAAATATTTTGATCACAAAAACAAACACTTTGAACCTATAAATACACACAACAAAATGTCCGAAAGCTTCACTGGTCTGTCAGCCTTGTTATAAGCTTGACTGGTTTGGTTGTCAGGCAAACAGTAACATGATGGATTCAAAAATGTAAACTTTTGGCACATTAAACTAAACACATTTGCCAGGTTGATATTCTTTTGTCTGAAGATATATAACTAAAACAACTCCTGAACTATTTTGAAACAGCGTGCAGCTTTTTTGTTATATGTCTGGTTGACTGTTGGTATTTTCAATTTTAGGCTTACAATAACCGTACTTACATTTTTGGCACATTCGTCTGACCTTCGCTGGCGTAATGTTCTTCTATGCAGTGACAGATCAGATGTGACACACGCACTAAAACAACAAACCAGTTCACTTGACAATGATACTATGGTCATCAGCCACAGCTAACTGCTGTCGTTCGTTCGTTCGTTCGTTCGTTCGCGTTCGTTCGTTCGTTCGTTCGTTCGTTCGTTCGTTCGTTCGTTCGTTCGTTCGTTCGTTCGTTCGTTCGTTCGTTCGTTCGTCGTACATCCGTCCGGTCGGTCGGTCGGTCGGTCGGTCGGTCGGTCAGTCAGTCAGTCGGTTTACTGATTTTTGGATATAGCTTGAGAATATATATGTGGCAGGGGAGAAGAGACTGCAAGATGATGGCCAACCTGCCAGGAAAGAAAACGAAGAAATGAAGTTTGTCTGTAGAGCTTACCAAGACAGGCGAGCTTGTTGAGGGGCGATGCAAGTTGCATCATCTGTCCGAGTTCATTCACTACCACCTCGTAGGGGTAGCTGCCACTAGAGGCCAGACTGGGATGCAGTGAGAACTTGGGCCCAACAGAAAGGTCTTCTGGAGAGAGACCTTCGCAACTTGTGATCACTGACTCCAGAACTTTCTCCTCAGGTCTGGTGGCCAGTCTGCAACAAAATAACAATATCTCTGAACACAGTGTCTCAGGCCGAAATGTAAATTTGTGACTTACTGCAAATTACATGATTACAAAGAGATTGCTACTTTAATAATAATAATATCAACAACTGACTGAAATTTCTTTCCTGAGTATTCAATTTAACAATCTAATTTTTTTAGATATATTATTTATTTATTATATAAAAATAATAATTTTTTAAATCATTTTATATATGTTATATATTTATTTGTCATATTTCATTTTAATGTATATAGGCAGAAATTAGGCACTACGTGACTCGTACACCTGAACATTCTTACTGACATGGAATGTACTTCCATGTTGAAAATGGCAAATAAACTTTATTATTATATAAAATTGTGTATAAAGTTAACTGTAAAACACGGAAACTTCTGAAAATTGTGTTGAGTGAAATTTGTAAATAAACAGCTACTCTACCTAGGGATGTTTAGAGTGTGCAAAACCAGAGGATCGGATGTAAATTATTACTGACAATGTCCAAAATCAGGGATCACTGTTCATGTCAGTGATAAGTTGCACTCCTCCAGATACATCACAAAAGCCAGACACTCAATGATAAAGTTGAATGATCTGAGGCAAAGATGTGAGATGCCATTTAACGTATCAGGAGTACATATGTTAGTACATTAAATTTAGGTAAAATAATTGTTTACTCCTATACATACCTTTAACTGTATTAATTTATATACTGCCTGTATATTGTACTTAGACTTTCAACTGTTGTAAAGTTCCACACATCACCGGTTAGCTATGGCACTCAGGCACCATAAAACTATTTATTATTATCATTATGGAACCCTAACCCAAAATCTAAAGTAACCTCAGAACTGAAGACTAAAGTCAACTCTGATGACGTGAATTCTAAAGTCAACTCTGACCTGAAGTATAAAATGAACTCTGACTTGAAGCATAAACTGAACTCGGACCTGAAGTCTAAAGTGAACTGTGACCCAAAGTCTAATGTGATATCTGACCTGAAGAGGGCGATCAAGTCTTTCCATATGGGGGTGAAGAATGTTTCCTCTATTCCATCGTAGCATAGATCTTGGGCCACGGTGCCGTCAAGTTGTTCATAAGCCACAGCAAACATCAACAACAGTCTGTGCAGAAACCTGTGGATCTCCTGAGTAACCTCGTGCAGACTTTTCTGAATATCCTTTGTTTGTTTTCCTGTGCCTCCGACAGTGGAGAGTTCTGTTTTTTCTACAGTGGCGGAAGGATCAGATGACGATTTTGGTTGACTAGATTCGGATTCATTGTGTCCTGTTACATCACTGTTGTCAGCATCTGTCACGTCCATGTTTTCTGTTTCTGCCTCACAACCGATGTCAGCCTCATGTCCATGTGCTGCCTTCAAAGCTTTGGTGTCAGCCGCTTCATTTCTTGTGGTAAACTTCTGTCTGATTAATACTGCTATCTGTGTACTTTGTGATGAGTGATTTCAACCGCTGAAGAATGTCGGTCTGATAATGGAGGAGAAGTTGACTGAGTGGGTGGTCTGAGGCCCTACAATGAGAAAGTAACCAAAATGTTAGAGCAAGACGTGTGAAAATAACAAATACACGTAGCGGGTAGTATGTTTCCATGATGTGGAATAATCCACAGATTCCACTGTTGCTAACTTATCACATAATTCTCTACCAATTATTTCCTGAACATGTATGCATGTGTGTGTGTGTGTGTGTGTGTGTGTGTGTGTGTGTGTGTGTGTGTGTGTGTGTGTGTGTGTGTGTGTGTGTGTGTGTGTGTGTGTGTGTGTGTGTGTGTGTGTGTGTGTGTGTGTGTGTGTGTGTGTGTGTGTGTGTGTGTGTGTGTGTGTGTGTGTGTGTGTGTGTGTGTGTGTGTGTGTGTGTGGCGTGTGTTCATGTGAATTAAATATAGAAGCAGGCACAGCAGCTATTTTAGTATTGATTTTGTTCTTCCTATATTTTATATATATATATATATATATATATATATATATATATATATATATATATATATATATGTGTAACATGTTTCACATACCTAATACACATAAGATGCAACATGTAATTAGGCTCAGTTCTACAGATAACTGATAACATGTCTTGCCATAAACCAGCATTCTGGGAATGTTTAAAAATTTATTATTGTGTTGAAGGCAATAGATTGCTCTGAAATGAACTCACAAGAGAATGGCTTGAATGAGTTGCTGGATCAACGTTGTGTCATCTGGGTACATCTTCAACCGATCTCGCCAAGATGTCAGCCATTTCTGACCAAGAAACATACGCCAGTTGTCAAGTAAGCTAACTGAACCAACTGATGAAACATGACACTAGAACCAAGCACATCTCACTACAATCACTATAAGCTAGCTCATCGTGTGTGTGTGTGTGTGTGTGTGTGTGTGTGTGTGTGTGTGTGTGTGTGTGTGTGTGTGTGTGTGTGTGTTGTGTGTGTGTGTGTGTGTGTGTGTGTGTGTGTGTGTGTGTGTGTGTGTGTGTGTGTGTGTGTGTGTGTTGTCATAAAAACTCTAGATGTTTTTCAAAATAGCTATAAATACTTGTTATCTATTATATTCTTGATCCATGAATAGAGGTCATTTAGAAGTGTCATTTGTTATAAAAGTACATTTTTTGATAGTTAAGATACAAAGCTATTATACACTGGTCTAGCCAAACAAACATCTCATCCTTCTTTGGGCAAAACTAAAAAATCTTGTATGCACTGTTAGAAAGCGGTAGGGTCACGTTTTATCCTGCTTACATACCACTTCCTCCTCGTACTTGAGTATCTCCGTGTAGAAGCTCTGTCTCTCCTCTCTCTCCTCAGCCGTCTGCTTCAGTGACTCAAACCTCCTACACACAACACAGTGAATGTGATCAACAACAGCAAGATGTTTATTATTATTTATTTAATCTATTTCCTGAATTGAAGAATTTATTTGATGTATTTAATTGTTGAATAAAGTTTAATTCATTCCTTCATTCAATTAATTGAATAATTTAACATATATAATATTATAATACTATTTATCATATTAACATTGATAAAGTCTAAATTATATCACAGGCTATGTGTGTGTATTGATCAGATAAGTATTAATGTTAACCTGCTAAATTAAACAACAATAAACGAGTTTATAAAAAAATTATTTTTATTTTTTATTTTAGCATTAAATAATGAAGACATAAAAGTAATTGGATTGGAAAATAAATGATAATGCCACAGATATTTAGAAGTGAAATGCCAGTATGTATACAACCATCTCACCGAGCAGCCTCCTCCTCCAGTCGTCGATGTCGCTCTTCCAACCTCTTTGTCAACTGCTCTCAGTGAAGGATATCTCCACAATGTATATATTATCAATTATTACTTGTTATACTACACCACTACACCTAATTCAAAAATTCATTCAACTCCAACATAAATCATGTGATATTTCACTTACTACAGCAGTGCATGTTTTTCAAATCTTCAAGTAATTTTTTCCTAAGTTATGGTAAAGTTTAAGTGCATGATACAGTAGGGATGTTCTAGACATTGCAGTATTTGCCTTTTTGTTGCAGAATTAAAGTTGGGTCAAACAGCAATTCATCTCTAGTTGTTGTTCTCATGATTTCATTAAAATATCTGATTTGCACAAATGAGTCAGTGTGTGATAGTTAATAATTACCTGGTAGTAGGTTCATTGTTTTGCAAATTTACTGTGAAATGAAATACCTACGTGTAATATAGAATTGTGGAGATATTTAAACAGTGCCTGCTCGCAGGTGACCAATAAGGATACGGCCTGTTCCCGTGCTTTTGCTAAAGCCATGTTCTCAGCCATTTTTCGTTGCATTGACATATTCTGTTGAACAAGTAATTCATTTTAATTACAAACAATAAATGTACACAAGAGCTAAGAAATTATAACATAAAACAGAACAAAAAAGTACCCACACAATAAAACAAAGAATTAAAAACATTAGTCCCTAATTATTATTTTATATTACAATAATTGTTTACCTTATTTAAGTTTCATGTCGTTATTATATTACTAGTTTATCCCAGCTCTGGAGGTACAAATGAAGGGGTGCAATTGTTGTCATAGCAGTATTCTGAACACAAATAAAATACATTTTCAGTGTCACCAAGGTAGAATATTAATGTTGGAATTTGTTTATCAAATTTTCATTTCAATTTACATTCTGTTTGCAATTTCACATATTTATGCTATACCTAACATTATTTATTATGAGGCTTTGTACAGCTCTTTCTGCCTTTTATTCAAATATATAATTATTTAAAAAAAATTTAGTCCTTGGCAAATTTTCAAATTTTATTTAATCTATGATTATTATGCAATAATTTTAGTTAATAGCAGGCACCATAAAAGAACATAAAATGCACCATAAGAATTTTACTACGATAACTGATTTAGCAAACTTCACTCCAACTTCTCTAAGAGTCAAAATTGTTCCTATGAAAAAGAGGAGGGTTGGAACGCTTGAACCATTACAGATATATATTCCAGCCAGTCACATACACACCAAACTAGCCGCCTCGTGTGTTCTCCTTGAAGTTTGTGCCCGTGCCATCCGTGCCCTGTAGGCAGCCATCAGCTTCTGGTTCTTGCGTTCTGCTTCCTGTATTGGACCACCCACCAGGCGACGAGAACTGAAGACATACATATACAGTTAGCATGGTTATACAATGGACAGCAATAGGACCACCCACGAGGCAACTACACTTCGTCACATACTGACTAGGACCACCCACCATGCAACTAAACCCACCCACAGAGCAACTAGGATCATTCATCTAGCAACTAGAACCCAGGGGCAGCTCCAGAGAGGGTAGCCTTTGGGAGGAGTATAAAATCTCCAATTCCATCCCTTGAGGCTAGCATCAACTCTGCTACTACACTAATGTCTTGCTGTCTCAGGTAGTGAAATCAGAAGATGGGTGGGTGCTGTTTAAAATGTTCTGTAACTTCACATATGGATGTTCTGTTTCTTCACTCACCTGGCTCCACCATTGACACCTGAATAGAGAAGGGTGGAGGTGTTTCACAATTGCTTCGCAGCAGCATTGCCTAACTGCAGATTTTAAATTCTTAGGTCTCCCCTGGACCAACTGCAGTTCATGTGACACATTTTTTATATTTAAGAAGAAAGCATTAGAAACACAACCAAATTTGTTTTAACACAAAAAATCTATTTATTTCTTGATACCTGATCATTAGACATTCCTATGTATATGTTGTTTTATTAGCCTAATTAGTCCCCTACCTGTTATTTCCTGATGTGCTTGTTCGACGATTTGGCCCAGACTGTGACGCGGGACACTGCGGGAATTTCTGTACAGAGCCACCTGGTGAAAGTGGCACAGAAACACTTGTTGGCGAGACAGCCATGTAAGCGCCACCTGGTGACGCAGGCAGTGACTGAGGATAGACAGAAGCGCCACCTGGTGACGGAGGCAGTGACTGAGGATGGACAGAAGCGCCACCTGGTGACCGTGGCAGAGGCTGGAGGACAGCAATGCCACCTGGTGACTGGGGCAGTGACTGAAGGAGGACTGTGATTCTCTCCAGGCACTGTTGTCCCATCTGGACAAACTTCTTCGTATTCATGCTGACGTTCATCGCTGGAGGAGAGAAAAGACAAATAAGTCATTGTTCTAGAGCACAACGCATGAGATGACCTTACCTCACCAGTGGGTGACAGATTTAATACTCTAGCATTTGTTTATTGTATACAGATAGTTAGTCCCGTCTTAAAGTGACATGATCAGTTCGTGGCTTTTTATTTTTTTGCAAAAAATCATGTTAATCAGTATAAGTTATAACTATTGTAGCGTCCTGACTGCCAATAACTGTTTTATCGAAACAGAACTGACTAATGTTAAACGTCGAATGTTTATAAGAATCCCGATGCTGTCACTCAAATCACCGCGAGTGACACCCACCCTTTGACCTTTATCAACTGGGAGCCGTGCACCTGGCTGGGTGTGGCGTTAGTGGCGTCAAGTTGTATTCACGTCATACTGCATCGCATGATCATGCATTTAATTCTGGGCTCTTAGCCACGCCTACAATGGTTTCGAAAACGCCTCATGGTTGATGTGTACACAGAGTTAAGCGCCCTTACTGGGTCTATTTTCAACCCCTAAATGGTACATGAAAACATATTTTGACTGTCTTTACGTTATAATAGGTGTAATTTATACAGTATAACATGATTTTGCAATAAAAAAGCCTCGAACAGACCATGTCGCTTTAAGCTGTCAGATATTCTGTAACTTTGGCTACATCAGATGAGGTGGCTATTCCATGGGGGGCATCTAGTCAGAGATGAGAGACAGGTAGTAATCTCCACAATATACACTGATCGATATGTATGCATGGATTATGGATACACTCACCCTGTTGGACTTACAATAATGTGAATTAATCAAAATCTAACATGGCTGCACCCAGCGAGACAATGGGGAAATCATATCGCTGAATTGTAGCTGCCAGTACGCTAGCATTGTCCACTGATCATAAACAATCTCAGAATTTGTACACAACCTCTGTGCTAAAGTAAGATAATGTGTCGATTTACCTGCATTGACATCTTGCAGTAATACCTGAACGATGAACTGAACGCTGTTGAGATATTGCACATAGGCATCCTGCAATCAAAACAGACAGTTACTGCCAGGTAAAATGTTCAACAGACAAAACAAAGTTGAAATGACATAGTGTAACAGTGTTTCCCCTGAGTAAAACGATGGGCGAGGGTGTAGCAGGGGCTGAGTGAACACCGAAGGTGTGGTGTGACGCTGTGTGGTTCCGGGGGCATGGCCACACAGAACTACTTTTACAACTACCTTCAAAACACTGCATTTTGAAGGGTGTTTTAACCTATTCTCTGGGATAAAGAGAGGAAACAGATGCCTAACTACAAAGTAACAGTGTATGGAAATATTCTTATAGCAAGAAATAGCTACGAGGTGGAACCTTTTGCCTATTTATAGCGAGGTGGCTTACAAAAACAGCGAAGTGGCCCACCTCGTTCATTATATTGCAGAGGGGTCACTACTAAGAAGATGGCCAACAGAGAAACTAGTTCAAAACAGTTTTTCCCCCTGCCAACAGCACACATGTCATGCAATTCAGGTACTGGCTTGACACTGGGTTGTTTTCTCTATTTATTTATTTCATTCCAGTGATGATTCCTGAAACTGACATTTCAGATGCCATCTTCTTATAATGTTGTTGACTTTGTCAGGAGGATTTCAACGGGCATTAACTTTTAGCCAGAGATCCCCTGCCCGGCTGCCCCAAGCACGGTCAAATTTTACTGTAGGGTCCTATCTATATAATAATAGATTAAACTTCAAACGTACTAATTTAAAGTAGAAATTAACTATTTGGCAGGTTTACGGATGATTAGCTAGTAAGAAGGATGGATAATATTTTACATAATTAACTGACATCAATTATTAACCCAAACACTGGGATTACATTAATTTAGACTAGCGTAGCTCTAGTTGGTGAGGGTTGTGAATAAAAAATATGTTCCAAAGGGATGTATATTTGAAATAATCTATAAGCCCAAATAGGACAATACATACCAGGTAAAGATAAATAAATAATTTTAAGAAGTGATACAGTTATAGTGTTTGGGAATGGTTAATAATTTATGTAAGTTAATTATGTAAAAAATTATCCATCTTTCTGACTAGCTAATCATCAGTAAACATGCCAAATAGTTTAATTCTACTTTAAATTTGTACCTTTGAAGTTTAGTCTATTATTATATAGATAGGACCTTCAGTAACATTTGACCATGCTAGGGGAAGCTGGGCAAGGGATCTCTGGCTAAAGGTTAGTAGAGGATGTCCATTGAAATCCCCCTGACAAAGTCAACAATGTTATAAGAAGATGGCGTCTGAAATGTCAGTTTGACTTTTAAAGTAACTAAATAGCAGTTGTATGTCTTATACATAGTTAATGTAATAACTGATTCTTCGATCAGTTGATTGGTCAATCAGTGTGCTGATGCTGCCCCTGTCCTGCCTCACATTCGTGAGTCCTGCATCCTCAACACATCAGAGTCATTGACATTGTTGTGTGCATTTGTTTACAAAGAAGAAACAGAAGTCAGAAAACAAGAGACTGGCATTGCAAAAAGGCTGGCCAAGATGGGTTCCGGAAAGCCATGTGTTTTCTTTCAGCATAGCCACATTGTCACAGTCACATGCTACAACTGACTGATGGATCAGTTGATTTGTGTGAGAAAGCTGTCACTATATCTTGAAACATATGCCTAGACAGTCGCATTCTAAATTTGTTTACAAACTAATACATGCAAAATATCGTAAAATTATTATCGTATCATCGTATTAATACAACTTGCTTTGGCATAACTAGTTGTCTAGGGACTCTGAGTCACACGACCGTGACAATGACAGAGCCAGAGGACGCCCACAGCCCTCTTGGAGAAAACTTTCCATCATCATGCTGTGTCGCAGACAATCACAATGTCGGTGCGTTTTGCGACACGGATGCACATAAAACAGTATTTACTTAGTTACAATGCGTATTCACCTTCACTCTATTGTCACTGTCAAGCCGTAATGCATCCGACACATATCTGATGGCTTGTGAAACGTTCACGTCGGCGCTAAAAGACATTGCGTTGATGACGATCATTCGCAAACGAAAGAATCTGAACAGGAAACATCGGGGAATACCCCAATCGCAAATATGGTCTAATTATAGATTTGTACCTTGACATGTGATCTCGCGCGCGTAGAAGGGAATTCCGAGTCAATGTACATAACAAATATACGTGCATTATACGTATACTGTGTACATATTATTTTGGGTTAGATGAAGTATAGCCATGTTGGCTTGTGGGCAATATTACACCTATTTTTGTTTCATAGTCTTGAAATTTAACATGTTTTAGTTTGTCCATCAGAGGGCGCCACATTATAAAAACGTGTAAAGAGCTTCTTTCAACTACACTAGGTGGCGCAACAACGATCAATTTGGCTTCATGAGATGGCGCCACGGTTTAAGCTTTTGTCATTGTCATGGATGCATGGACTTTGGGTCCGAAATTATGGGACTTTCGAAGATCCCCACCAGCACTCCCATCCCATAGCTACCGAAGCCACGAATGAAAATGTTTATGAGCTGACGCCAACGGAGCACTGGTGCTGAAATTCCGGCACCGATACAGATTTGTAACAAGTCACAACGTTAAACTTAATGAGGGTGCAATTTGAGGTTTTGTACCCCCGTGACTACCCTCTCTGAATTTATACACGCAAATTAATATATATATATATATATATATATATATATATATATATATATATATATATATATATATATATATATATATATATATATATATCCATAACAGCTAGTCCAATCACAATGCAGACAACAAGTTTATGCATTCTTCTATTTACGTGTTGACTGCTAGGTTCCTAGCCCCATGCAGATACGCAGTACTACAGCTTGATATAGCTACTGCAGTCGAACTTGCAGTCACAGAATGAACGCGAAAAACCAAAACCGCTGACAAATGCATAACAAATAGGCCTACATGAAAACACACCTTGCTTAGGCCTGCCATTCTGTATAGCCAGCATCGACTGTTGGAACGAGACACACACTGTACGAGTTCATTTGTCTTGATTCTTAATTCAGAAGATCCATTGGACGTCGCCTTAATTAACACAAGTTCATCGAGTTACACCAAAAAGCGCAGAAATGCACTATGTTACCTATTGACCTACTTATGCGAATGGTTATACAGTCACAGAATAAACTGTATTTATTTATCAAGGTCCTTCTTCTTCTTCTTCTTCTTCTTCTTCTTCTTCTTCTTCTTCTTCTTCTTCTTCTTCTTCTTCTTCTTCTTCTTCTTCTTCTTCTTCTTCTTCTTCTTCTTCTTCTTCTTCTTTCGCCTTCTTCTTCTTCTTCTTCTTCTTTCGCCTTTTCGCACTAGGTGGGGTCAGCGGCCCGAATTCTTGATTTCCAGAATGTTCTGTCCTTGGCATCCTCTGGGGTGATCCGCAGTGTCTGTAAATCCCTTCGGACACAATCCACCCATCTCCCTTTTGGTCTCCCCTTGGTCTTTTTCCTGGCACTCTCATGTCGACAACTGCTCTCACTTCGTTGTTTTCTTCCATTCTCTGCATGTGTCCATACCAGTGTAGTCTCATTTCTCTTACTTTCTCTTGTATACTATTCACTCCTAGCTCTTTCTGATGTCCACACTCTTTACTTTGTCTCTCAGTGTTACTCCTTTAATTCTTCGCAACATCCTCACCTCTGTTTTCTCTAGAATCTGTTCCTCCTTCTTTCTAACTGTCCAACATTCTGCTCCATACAGAAGTACTGGTCTAACGACAGTCATGTAGAGCTTCATCTTTAGTTTCCTTGGCATTTTCTTGTCACTGATGACTCCGGATAGGTCTCTCCACTTGCCCCACGCTGCACTGACTCTTGCTCTTACTGCTCTTATTTATTAAGGCCCATGTTACTGTATTGACATAATCATCACTGAATGTGAACATGGAAATGGAACAGGCCAGTGTGTCATAGTCACGTAATCGTCAGGAAGTGGCGTACTGCGCAGCTGCGGACTGATGATGACCGCGTCATGGGCACCAACAACTGGTGATGACGTCATTCATATTGTCCACCTAACAACGCGTTGTACGTAAGAATCGGAGATGCACGAAGTCGAAGTGGTTCTATGTCAAGATATGTTTCTGAATTTTTTCGTTCTTTGTGTCTTCCTCATTATATATTTAGGTCATTATAAT
The DNA here is from genome assembly GCA_025642075.2 of Ridgeia piscesae. Lineage (NCBI taxonomy): Eukaryota > Metazoa > Annelida > Polychaeta > Sabellida > Siboglinidae > Ridgeia > Ridgeia piscesae. Next base: position 205,294 of record JAODUO010000118.1, read on the forward strand.
TGCATCGGTCAATTGTGTTGCAGCAAACGGTCGCAATGACTTCGAGGAGTAATATTTACAAAGTCGACACAGCGTCAGGAATCCGAGGAATGGCTGGTCGCGAAGTTTGCCTGAAAGCGACGAAGACCGTTCAAGTTAATGAAACTACCACACAGTTCTAAGGGCGCTGGTATGGTATGGTATTTTAGTTGACATAAGCAGAATCCAATTAAACCTCAATTATTTTGAACACACTATTGGGACATATATTATTGCTTACACTGATACTAGGCCGAGAGCCAGGTCCAGCTCTCAGGATGTTTTCTGGTGACTTTTTTCACTAGTATCTCCTGATAACTGATACATTGGACCATAGAAATATACAATTTGGCAGAAAGCATCCTGACACATTGGGAAGGTGGTGGTGTATGATTTAGGCGTTTGCCCGAATTCATTTCCATAGTGTGAGCCATTGCGTCCATAAAACATGACAAAATCGTCCTCCGTCTGAAAAGTTAGGGTCAATAATCACGAACTAGGTGATGATTAAATGTTTTTCAATGTTGTTCAGTTTGATTGCGCACATATGAATTACACTGAAGATCAAAGTCAACTATAACATTCAAGGTCAAAATGTTTTTACCCCACGCATGGACTGGGCGGGCGGGAAAATCAAATTGTTTGGCCGGCCATGTGTCACGTAATACCTCACTTTAAAGCTCTGCATCTGAAAGTGTCCCGCATGCGCACCGGCACCCGCACGTGCGCGCGCACCCCCACATACCGCGCATGCACACACACACACACACACACACACACACACACACACACACACACACACACACACACAACACACACAAACACACACACACACACACACACACACACACACACACAACACACACACACACAACATACACACATACACACACAACACACATACACACACAACACACACACACAAACACACAACACACATACACACACACACATACACATGCACACACACACCCATCACACACACACACACACACACACACACACACACACACACACACACACACACACACACACACACACACACACACACACATACATACACCCACACACACACACACATACACACACACACACAAACACACACACACACACACACACACACACACACACACACACACACACACACCACTCACTCACTCACTCACTCACTTACCACATACACACATATGTTCCTACAATGAATGGAGCTCTGCTTTTTAGATAAATGAAAATTACCATTCATGTTTAAATAAATGCTTAATTAATGTTAAACTTTTACCTTTCAATTCTTCCACTCTTCCTTTTGTGAAGTCTACATGGTTTGCAGGTGACTGATCTCGGCTTGATATTATATGACAATGGAGCAACCATCACAAGAACCAACACCTGTAGACAACACACCAGTAAGGCACGCGCACGCGCACGCGCACGCGCACGCGCACGCGCACGCGCACGCGCACGCGCACGCGCACGCGCACGCGCACGCGCACGCGCACGCGCACGCGCACGCGCACACGCACACGCACACGCACACGCACACGCACACGCACACGCACACGCACACGCACACCCACACGCACACGCACACAAGGGATATTAGGATCCATGAGTCATTTCTCGCGTGATTTTTGCGCGCCATTAGTAATCCGTAAATCTACAAATGAAGTTGCATGTAATTTCTAGAAACCAAAAACATCATACGTATGGTAGGAATGAACAGCATTACAAAGGGCGGCTCAAACCTTCCCTATGACCATACCTTCCACATTTTCCCCAATGATGTAGATTGCGTGTGGCTCTTGGAAAAATCCGTATTCCTCTTCCACATACACACAACATGTGACTATCATGTGCTGTCCCTGATTGACACGTGATTCTAGCACTTCCTATCGACGTGCCGTCGTTTCTGCAGCATATACTATTATTATACACTCTATACAATATGGCTCAAACGTGGGCAGCTAGTACCAGAACGCAGGCCTTAGTACACGATCGTAACAACCAAATAAAGCCATCAAAAGGATTCATTCTATATACAAATCACTTCAAGTACCCCCGCAACCCACAATCACTTATCGACGAACATAAATTCTAACCTTTGTGTCGTCTGCTTCGTGAATTGATTGATTTTCCTCCTGGCGGGCGACAATGGTTAATAACTACTGATTAAAGTTAAATTATTAAATTGCATCGTAACCCATTTGAAAACGTTTCAAGTTGGCCAAAACCTAGATATCACTACTGCTATGGTATTGTCCAGAAAACATACTGTTAAAATATCGATTTTTAGTTCGAGTGTTTTAGAATTGATCAGAAATTTTTCGCAAAATTAGGAAGTGTTCGTTGGGAAAAAACCGGAGTCGACACAGCCGCATTAGACGCCGAGTTTTCACGTAGAGCAGGGTTGGGTCCAAAAACACATTTTGGGATCTAATACAAATACAACTCAGCCAAATCAAATACACATACAAATACACTGCTTTTCTAGATTTCAATTGAAATACAAATACAAATTTTCAATTCAAATACAAATACACTGCCATTTTTTTTAATCCAAATACGATTCAAATACTTTGGCATTTTTGAAATGTTATTCAAATACGATTCAAATAGGTGGACCGTGTTGTGGTCACTGCCAGGGCCGTAGGGAACACCTGCTGTCAAGTAGTTTCTTCAGTAATTAGCACTGCTGGATGAAAGACACATTAAAGTTGCAATCAATGGGTATTTTGAAGGTTGAAAAGAATTATTTGGTGAAAGATAATCAGTTTGGCAGGCATTACGTGTGATCATGAAACAGAAATGTTGAAACTGACAATATATTTGAAAAAAGTATTTGAAAGTATCAAATACTTTACAAAGACAAAAGTTCATTTGTCCATCAAAATGTTTAGAATTGATATGGGTCACTGTCGCTACAAACGCTTGATTAACTGCTGTTGACTAATTGGCAGGCAAGTTTACTAAACTTCCCTTATTGTGCTAGTGTGCCAACTAGTTGGTAGGACTGCACTGGGTTCCTTTGTCTTAGCCCAGGATGTTTACACAGCAGGTCACAGTATGATTCTTTGAAGCATTTCCCCTGTGAATACCTGCCTTTATAGCTATAGATAAGCTCCACTGGTTTCCCATTCATCAATTGATCCTAACGTTTGACCAGCTTGACTGTAGGCCAATTTTCTCAGTGAAGCCTGCCCACAGTTGACCATACATGAGCCAGTTTATGTCAGGCAGTGCTTAACCTTTTGTTGGTAAAATGGTAATTTTATGTGTATTTGATTGTATTTACAAATACTTTTCAAAAACAGACCAGATATCAAATACAAATACGTATTTGAACCCAACCCTGACGGAGAGACACCGGAACATGAGTTGCTCGCCAAAAGCCACCACAGAGGCTACAAAAGATCGGTGACGTCAGCAACGTCCAACATTGAGTGCCCATTAAACGCTCGACTGACTTCACAGAGAGAAAGGTTCAGTGGATCGGTGTAAGTGCAGACTGAAGTCCACCACCATGATTTACTAATCGCTGAAATTACATAAAACTTACCGGACAATTCCAAATATAATCGCGCGCACAACATTGAAGATGCATTCATATGTGTATAACTATAAGTCAGGGGAAGCGTGTGAAAAGTAACAAGTGTTACGTTAGAGTTATGAAAGTTTTGGCAAAAGTTCAAGAATAAAACGCCTATCTATATATAAAATTCTTCAGTAGTGTAGTAGGTCAGCCGATGTCTGTGTGATGCGCCTTCTGATGTTCGATGGTTTGTTCACTTCGCAATCTTTGATATATATATATATATATATATATATATATATATATATATATATATATATATATATATATAAATTTATAATTTAGTAACAGCTCTCTGTTACAAAAGTTTTATTAACATTTAGCCAGGGCGAAAACGAACCATCGCATTGCGATACAGTGTCTCCTTCACAGTCGCTATATTGGTCCACTACCAACCATGTGGTAGCGTATCCTCATTGCTAGACAGTCTCGTGCCTAAATGGATTTCCAGTTTTATGTACTGACGCTATAGAACGATGCAACTTAACAACCATCATAAATGTAATAAATACGTCAGATCAGAGTGGAAATTCGTGTGTGACCTTTGCGTATGCAGACTTTCGAACTGCAAGGACGAGTCTGCAACCAACTTTTCCCTCCTTTTTCCTAGGCTGCGCGTCAAAAACAAGATGGCGTATTTAAACATACAACTGCAGGAAGGATTTTGCTGGTGCAATTAGTTCGACAGTCACAGGCGGGTAAATATGTATTTCATACATTAAAGTTAAATTAATTCCAGTACACGAATATCAAGTGTCTTGTTTATGGTTACTTGTTTCCACTTCATTCGTGGATGGCGACGCCCTATTTGTTTTTTGATAATATTAAATTTCTTGACATGTTGTTTGTTGAACAACAGCGGGGCGGATGTTAAATCTACCACAGCCCGATTAATTACTGTAGTTTCAGGAACATGTTCGCCATTATAAATTATGTTTTTCTTATAGAATTGAAATTGTGATGAAATATTCTCCATGATGATCCTATGTGGTAAACATTTAACAGTGATGATGACTCGATGGGACAGTGTACGTGTATTTAGGTTTACTGCAAGAACAAAACCAGACCATTACTCTTTTGTTAGCAGCATGCGTGCGTGTAGATGTAGATATTGTCACTGGAAGCTGGCTGGCAAGCCTCGTCGACGGCATGTTGATGTGAAATAAAAGTCTTCTGATTTTTCGTCCATCGTCCTTTTCTTGTTGTTCGTGTTGTGTTGTGTTGTGTTGTGTTGTGTTGTGTTGTGTTGTGTTGTGTTGTGTTGTGTTGTGTTGTGTTGTGTTGTGTTGTGTTGTGTTGTGTTGTGTTGTGTTATGTTATGTTATGTTATGTTATGTTATGTTATGTTATGTTATGTTATGTTATGTTATGTTATGTTATGTTATGTTATGTTATGTTATGTTATGTTATGTTATGTTATGTTATGTTATGTTATGTTATGTTATGTTGTGTTGCTGAGTTGCTTTGTTTCTTTCATTCCTCTTGTTGGTGTCTTGTCGTTCTTGATGTTCTTCTTTTTATTCGTGTACTCACATATAAATAGGCAAAAGTAGCTACCGAACTGCTGTGTTTAGGGCAACGGGCGGTTTAGCGGGGGTTAGACCATGCTCAATTCGCATAGTTTAGCGGGTTAGTATAACTGGAATACATGCTGGCGATAAGAGATGTCACTTTCTAACTGTGGCGAATGAGAGTTGGCCTACTAACTTGTCTTGTGCGCATTTTTTCAACGATTTGACAGCAGCCCCTGGGATAAGGGATTGTTCGTATGCATCTAAACGAGTGCATATCTGGCAGCAGCGATAAGCGTTGCTGGTGGTGCGATGGTGAGGGAGTTGACTGTCACATCAAATAAGTTGTTGGTGATTCGATGAAGCCTAACCAGCTTCGCACCAGCCCGTCTCCTCTCCCAGGAATCAGAACCCAATTGTGTTCTATTAGCCCAGCTGTCACGGTGCTGTGGCGAGGAGATAGTCCCTCTTTACAAAACAGGTTGCTACAATATCCACATATTTGGTTTTTTTCTTCAGACGATGGTTCCCACGCCGTTGACGCATACTCTATGAAAATGCTAGATGAAAACAAATTGATAACTGTTTACCTTTCACGTAAGACTTTTTAAAACCGGCCTTATTGCAATGTACCACATTATAAAACAATTACAATTCCATTATTGTAAGAGAAAAAGTAATTTGTGTTGCTCGTATTCAATATTGTCTAGGCGGGATCACCTTTCCACGGTAGTGTTCGGATTTTGAACAGGACTAACCAGTTACGTCGCGCCATTGATTTTACAACGTGGCTGCATCATCCGCTGACCTGATGTTCTGATACAAGAGACCATTATCAGGAAAATATTGTAGCATTCATGGAAAGAAGAAGGGTCCCAGAATGTTGCCTTATTGACGTACACGTCCTTTTGCTTTTGACATCGTAGCTCGCTGTCTCACCAATGTTTGAAATAGTAATTGATGGCATGATTACTAATAATATGTCAAGATATTTGATTACTTTAATACAGTCTGCGTGGTACGTTTACGCGCACAACGTTGCTATATTAACAGTCGACTTGATTCCCGCGCAGTCTACATTCACTAGAGCTTAATGGGCCCCCGGTGGCTAGTTAACGTTTCTCGCCCTGTTAGCCAATTCATCGTTCTTGTGTGAAGCAGAAGAAAGAGGCTGCGTGGACTGCATCCTCGCGAGTCAGGAGAGATGACATATTACAGTCTCCAGTGGACTCACATTTAACTGCTCTTTGCCCTTCTTGTCGCCTCGGCCAATTTAATCTTGCTAGGATTTCTGTCGTATATACGCGGACAAAATGTTATCGACCGTCTGGGTCATACCTGATGATTGGCACATATTGTATCTTGTTTCGAATATACTGAACGGAACGTAATGAAACGTCTGCCGTTTATTAACACCCCATGCCATTTTTGGTACTATTAAAAGACAGCAACTACAGGTATAATATATATATATATATATATATATATATATATATATATATATATATATATATATATATATATATATATATATATATATATATATATATATATATATAAACTTGAAATCGTTGATTTGTGATTCTAGTTTATTTGTAATATACTAATAATGATACCTTTTATTCTCCCAATAGCATTTAACAAATAGTGGTTATATATATATATATATATATATATATATATATATATATATATATATATATATATATATATATATATGTCATTGTATAATTCATATTAACATATATACACGTATATGTGCATATATATATATATATATATATATATATATATATATATATATATATATATATATATATATATATATACATATACATTCTAACAATAGAAAAAAATATGAATTATACAATGCGACTGAAGATATATAGTTCGCAGAAAAGGGGAACTCGGGGCAAACTGGACCAAAACTATGTGTCAAGCCATATTGCTATGAAAATGCTAGATGGAAACATATTTATAACTGTATACCTTTCACGTAAGACTGAAACTAATATATGGTACAAAACAATCTTTTTAAAACGGCCTTATTGCAATATACCACATTATAAGGCAAAATGTAATATGTCATGGGACAAAGTGAAACGTTATTTTGCTCAAAGAATTTTGCATTGGATTGTGTTCAAAACAATGTCCAACTCGATATATCAAATCACGATAAAAATGAATTTGTTTGATGTGCCTGCATGGTTAATCGTGCTGGGCCTACTGTGATTGTAAATAGGAGATTACACTAACTCATAGGCTGTGATTGTTGGATGGCAACCATCTTAATTAGCGTCAGTCACAGTTGTCTATTCCAGGTATAAATCACAAATATAAGTCAAGTCTCCGTCCTGTGTTCTTGCACAACCTTCGTGTGCCCACTTGTTGCAAGAGTCACACTTGACCCACTCTTCACCACTCCTAGATTAGGAATACAGCTTTGAAACGATGCATGTGACCACCTTGACACTCTCCTGTTGTTTTCTCCAGCCTTCCATCAAGATGCCCTTTCCTTTCGCATTGCCCTAGGTTGCTTTGATCTTTGCCAACACATTGCTTTCCAAAGAACAGCTTGATCTCATTGCTAGGTGTCTTTTTTTTCTCAACAGGCCTACCTTGTAACGCTTTCATACATGGACTACTCGTCAATATGACTGTTTTGCCCTTTTTAATTCCGCGTCGTCTTGGGCCAGCCTGATCAACCAGCGGGACTTCCATGATATCTTCCGGCGACACGTAATTATCTGGAAGTGATGGTGCTATATCAGACATGGGTGGAAGTGGTGGTGCTACATCATACATGGCTGGAAGTGGTGGTGCTACATCATACATTGATGGAAGTGGAGGTGCTATATCAAACATGGCTGGAAGTGGAGGTGCTACATCAGACATGGGTGGAAGTGGTGGTGCTATATCAACCATGGCTGGAAGTGGTGGTGCTACATCAGACATGGGTGGAAGTGGTGGTGCTACATCATACATGGCTGGAAGTGGAGGTGCTACATCAAACATTGATGGAAGTGGAGGTGCTATATCAAACATGGCTGGAAGTGGAGGTGCTACATCAGACATGGGTGGAAGTGGAGGTGCTACATCAGACATGGCTGGAAGTGGTGGTGCTACATCAGACATGGCTGGAAGTGGTGGTGCTATATCAGACATGGCTGGAAGTGGTGGTGTTACATCAGACATGGCTGGAAGTGGAGGTGTTACATCAGACATGGCTGGAAGTGGAGGTACTACATCAGACATGGCTGGAAGTGGAGGTGCTACATCAGACATGGCTGGAAGTGGAGGTGCTACATCAGACATGGCTGGAAGTGGATGTGCTACATCAGACATGGCTGGAAGTGGTGGTGTTACATCAGACATGGCTGGAAGTGGAGGTGTTACATCAGACATGGCTGGAAGTGGAGGTGCTACATCAGACATGGCTGGAAGTGGAGGTGCTACATCAGACATGGCTGGAAGTGGATGTGCTACATCAGACATGGCTGGAAGTGGTGGTGTTACATCAGACATGGCTGGAAGTGGATGTGCTACATCAGACATGGCTGGAAGTGGAAGTCCTACATCAGACATGGCTGGAAGTGGTGGTGCTACATAATACATGGCTGGAAGTGGCGGTGTTACACCAGACATGGCTGGAAGTGGTGGTGTTACGTCAGACATGGCTGGAAGTGGTGGTGTTACATCAGACATGGCTGGAAGTGGTGGTGTTACGTCAGACATGGCTGGAAGTGGTGGTGTTACATCATACATGGGTGGAAGTGGTGGTGCTACATTATACATGGCTGGAAGTGGCGGTGTTACACCAGACATGGCTGGAAGTGGTGGTGTTACATCATACATGGCTGGAAGTGGTGGTGTTACATCATACATGGCTGGAAGTGGTGGTGTTTCACCAGACATGGCTGGAAGTGGTGGTGTTACATCATACATGGCTGGAAGTGGTGGTGTTACACCAGACATGGCTGGAAGTGGTGGTGTTACATCATACATGGCTGGAAGTGGTGGTGTTACACCATACATGGCTGGAAGTGGTGGTGTTACGTCAGACATGGCTGGAAGTGGTGGTGTTACATCAGACATGGCTGGAAGTGGTGGTGTTACATCATACATGGCTGGAAGTGGTGGTGTTACACCAGACATGGCTGGAAGTGGTGGTGTTACATCATACATGGCTGGAAGTGGTGGTGTTACACCATACATGGCTGGAAGTGGTGGTGTTACGTCAGACATGGCTGGAAGTGGTGGTGTTACATCAGACATGGCTGGAAGTGGTGGTGTTACGTCAGACATGGCTGGAAGTGGTGGTGTTACATCATACATGGGTGGAAGTGGTGGTGCTACATTATACATGGCTGGAAGTGGTGGTGTTACGTCAGACATGGCTGGAAGTGGTGGTGTTACATCAGACATGGCTGGAAGTGGTGGTGTTACGTCAGACATGGCTGGAAGTGGTGGTGTTACATCATACATGGGTGGAAGTGGTGGTGCTACATTATACATGGCTGGAAGTGGTGGTGTTTCATCATACATGGCTGGAAGTGGTGGTGTTACACCAGACATGGCTGGAAGTGGCGGTGTTACACCAGACATGGCTGGAAGTGGTGGTGTTACATCAGACATGGCTGGAAGTGGTGGTGTTACATCATACATGGCTGGAAGTGGTGGTGTTACACCAGACATGGCTGGAAGTGGTGGTGTTACATCAGACATGGCTGGAAGTGGAGGTGCTACATCATGCATGGCTGGAAGTGGTGGTGTTACACCAGACATGGCTGGAAGTGGTGTTGTTACATCAGACATGGCTGGAAGTGGTGGTGTTACACCAGACATGGCTGGAAGTGGTGGTGTTTCGTCAGACATGGCTGGAAGTGGTGGTGCTACATCAGACATGGCTGGAAGTGGTGGTGTTACACTCAGACATGGCTGGAAGTGGTGGTGTTACATCAACATGGCTGGAAGTGGTGGTGTTACATCATACATGGGGGGAAGTGGTGGTGTTCATCAGACATGGCTGGAAGTGGTGGTGTTACATCAGACATGGCTGGAAGTGGAGGTGCTACATCATGACATGGCTGGAAGTGGTGGTGTTACACCAGACATGGCTGGAAGTGGTGGTGTTACATCAGACATGGCTGGAAGTGGTGGTGTTACACCAGACATGGCTGGAAGTGGTGGTGTTACATCAGACATGGCTGGAAGTGGAGGTGCTACATCATACATGGCTGGAAGTGGTGGTGTTACACCAGACATGGCTGGAAGTGGTGGTGTTACATCAGACATGGCTGGAAGTGGTGGTGTTACACCAGACATGGCTGGAAGTGGTGGTGTTTCTCAGACATGGCTGGAAGTGGAGGTGCTACATCATACATGGCTGGAAGTGGTGGTGCTACACCATACATGGGTGGAAGTGGTGGTGCTACATCAGACATGGCTGGAAGTGGTGGTGTTACACCAGACATGGCTGGAAGTGGTGATGCTATATCAACCATGGCTGGAAATGGTGGGGCTACATCATACATGGGGGAAAGTGGTGGTGCTACATCAGACATGGCTGGAAGTGGAGGTGTTACATCAGACATGGCTGGAAGTGGAGGTGCTATATCAGACATGGCTGGAAGTGGAGGTGCTACATTAGACATGGCTGGAAGTGGAGGTGCTACATCAGACATGGCTGGAAACGGTGGGGCTACATCAGACATGGCTGGAAGTTGAGGTGCTACATCAGACATGGCTGGAAGTGGAGGTTCTACATCAGACATTGATGGAAGTGGAGGTGCTACATCAGACATTGATGGAAGTGGAGGTGCTACATCAGACATGGCTGGAAGTGGTGGTGCTACATCAGACATTGATGGAAGTGGAGGTGCTACATCAGACATGGCTGGAAGTGGTGGTTCTACATCAGACATTGATGGAAGTGGAGGTGCTACATCAGACATGGCTGGAAGTGGTGGTTCTACATCAGACATGTGGAAGTGGTGTACATCAGACATTGATGGAAGTGGAGGTGCTACATCAGACATTGATGGAAGTGGAGGTGCTACATCAGACATTGATGGAAGTGAAAGTGCTACATCAGACATGGCTGGAAGTGGAGGTTCTACATCAGACATGGTGGAAGTGAAAGTGCTACATCAGACATGGCTGGAAGTGGAGGTGTCTACATCAGACATGGCTGGAAGTGGAGGTGCTACATCAGACATGGCTGGAAGTGGAGGTGCTACATCAGACATGGCTGGAAGTGGAGGTGCTACATCAGACATGGCTGGAAGTGGAGGTGCTTCATCAGACATGGCTGGAAGTGGAGGTGCTACATCAGACATGGCTGGAAGTGGAGGTTCTACATCAGACATGGCTGGAAGTGGAGGTTCTACATCAGACATGGCTGGAAGTGAAAGTGCTACATCAGACATGGCTGGAAGTGGAGGTGCTACATCAGACATGGCTGGAAGTGGAGGTTCTACATCAGACATGGCTGGAAGTGAAAGTGCTACATCAGACATGGCTGGAAGTGGAGGTGCTACATCAGACATTGATGGAAGTGGTGGTTCTACATCAGACATGGCTGGAAGTGGAGGTGCTACATCAGACATGGCTGGAAGTGGAGGTGCTACATCAGACATGGCTGGAAGTGGAGGTGCTACATCAGACATGGCTGGAAGTGGAGGTTCTACATCAGACATGGCTGATGTCGAAAGTATTGATCCATCTTCTGGTGCGGGTTTGGCAGTCGTTTCGGCTGCGCGAAAAACAGTGATCCGGAAATATATCAGCGTTAGAGGGGCATATGCCAGTTTTGGCGAAAACATCGATGGCGGTTAAACACGTTGCAGCTTTCTGGTAAGCAGCTCCGAAAAGATAAGAAACCTGGTGTATGGTAACAACGAGAGCCATTCTCTGACTTCTTATTCATAGTATGTGTTCAGTCCATGAAGCAAACATCAAGTGGTTGCAACCGATGCGACGTGTGTGGTGGTATGACAAGGATTTGATTATGATAATCTCTTGCCATTTCGATTAAGGCAAGGTTCTGGTAGTCTGGTCATCACAGCTGAGAAGAACCGGATCATCTCCTGTAGGCTTCGTGTGGCGCAAGAAGTGGTGGAACCATCTTGTCACGTATATGTCAGACTGCATCCGCCCAGAAAGATGACATGCGATGACTGTTTCTGGCGGTGATTCCATTTCAAATAGGGGATTGAGTTTTTTCCGAGGGATGACGAGCAGTGGCGGTAAGTCATTCCAAAGAGCATTGAAACAAATGTCAGCTGTCACCAGAGTTCCTCTTTCTGTCATAACGAGTACACCAACCTGTTTTTCCCGTTCATCGATATAACTTTTGACGTTTTGTTTGGCATTATTCGGTTTCATCGTCAATATTCCGGTTTCATTGGTAGTGGCCTATTGCTAACCACCCACGTACAAGTGCCCATTTTTGGTTGCTCTTATGTGGAATAAGGTTTAGTGTTAAGGTTGAAGTTAGGGTTAGCATTAGGGTTAGGGTTAGTGATAGTGATAGTGATAGTGATAGTGATAGTGATAGTGTTAGTGTTAGGGTTAGGGTTAGGGTTAGTGATAGTGATAGTGATAGTGATAGTGTTAGTGTTAGGGTTAGGGTTAGGGTTAGGGTTAGGGTTTGGGTTTGGGTTTGGGTTAGGGTTAGGTTAGGTTAGGTTAGGTTAGGGTTAGGGTTAGGGTTAGGGTTAGGTTAGTGTTAGTGTTAGTGTTAGTGTTAGTGTTAGTGTTAGGTTAGGTTGGTTTGGGTTTGGGTTTGGGTTTGGGTTTGGGTTTGGGTTTGGGTTTGGGTTAGGGTTTAGGGTTAGGTTAGGGTTAGGGTTAGGGTTAGGGTTAGGGTTAGGGTTAGGGTTAGGGTTGGGTTTAGGTTTGGGTTTAGGTTTGGGTTAGGGTTAGGGTTGGGTTTGGGTTAGGTTTAGGTTTAGGTTTAGGTTTAGGTTAGGTTTGGGTTAGGATTAGGGTTAGGGTTAGGGTTAGGTTGAAGATATTTTGACAAGAGTGCAACAGTCCATAGAAATCCGCTGCTACTACTACCTATTTAAAGTCTACATGTCGTGCCGCTGATGTCACTTCTGGGAGCGGAGTGAAAGTGATGGGTGTCGCTTCATAAACCCGTAGACGAAATCAGTCATTTTCAGGTCCTGGTTGAAAGGATGTTCCAGTTTGTTTGTGACAGCAAATTGGAAAGTCGTCTACCGAGAATCAGTAATTGTTAATACGACGAAATGATTCTCCATAAACTGAAGATAATCTCCGAGGTCTGTTTTCTTGTTGACGGTTGAACAATGGCCTTAAAAATACAAACAAAACACGAATTAGGGCATCTAAATCATGCGATAGATTTGGGTGTACAACACTCAAACATAGTATATAACTTGTTTTTGAATAACGACAATGCTAGTTTGTAGGGAAAGTAGATGGTGTCATAAACGTAATCTATAAAACTCGCTTGTATCGTCCTAGGCCTTGTTTTGCACGTCATCGCCCACTTTTATTTTCCACCGCTTTGTTCATAGCATCTGGTGACCAGTTTTGCTGGTCAGTTTTCCTTTTTATTGTTTCGGACCGTTTTGTCTGAAAAGTAAGAGAAAAAACATTGAGTGTGAATTACAATTACCATTACTGAAAACTTCTCAGGATAACTCTTTTTCAGATAATTTCAAAAGATTCAATTTTTCATTATAATTTATACCTGTGCGATAATAAATAATGTAGGCCTAAGCCGGCAAAGTGGAACATTATTCAACTTCGCGTCATTCAGTTTGCCCCGACTACACGATATTGTTTCATCACCAGGCATTAGCGAGCACACACACCTACCTAAGAATGGCATCATGCGTAAGACCTACATAGACCTTAGATATAAAACCTAGGCTGACATATGGATTCAAGAAGTTTGAAGTACTTTAGCAGAATGTTTATTTCCGACGATTAGTTGTTTTAATTCAACAAAAACAGAAATATCCTCACAAAATCGTACATACTTGATTAATGCAAATGGCAACCACCGTAAGCAGGGCGTCGGCACGTGACCTTTTCATGATAACAATAACAGATAGATGGCGGCACTTTGTTTAGTGTGCTTATTCGCACCTTTTGGATTTTCATTAATCTATTTTCTTGGCACCCCCAAATTACAATGCAGTAGTTAATATGAGCTAATAGCAGTACATTATACAATTGTATTTGTAATTTCTTGTCTTTCTCTCGACCGACGTCCTTGAGGAGCCCAGTCGTCCGGTAACAGGATGTAGCAGGTCTGTACGTGCGCATGCGTCCACACACCAATCATTAATGCTCTATATGACGAGTGTGTGTATAACATTTGAGCGATTGGGCGTGCATTGTTCATCCCGTCACTCGACGCAACGCAAGTCGGTACTAAAGTTAAAATAAGCCAGACAAAATGCTATCATATCCGACGGTGTCCGAGCCGGCTCTGGGAAACCGGACGTGCATGATGAAGTTATTGCGTGACCAACTGTTCAATCGAAGCGACATGCCTGAAGATCGTATATATAACGTGTCATAGAGACAGGTCGTATATATAAGGTGTAGCAATTCAGTTACTCGTGAACATTCATTAGTAGTTACGACAATGTTTGCGCAACCTGTCATTACTCATACCACATTCGCGACGATGAAGACGCAAACATTGTATAATGCCGGTTTAACCAGGACGGCGGCAGCCACGATGTCGTCTCGTCGATCATGTCTTTTGTATTCATCGTATCGTGCGATGTATGAGAAAAAACCGCTGAGCGTGTTGTCGGGCTAATGCCAGGAACGGACGAATTGATCCATGGATGGCGCCTGTATGACGGCGCTCGACATTTCCAGTATTACATGTGAACATTACTGCAATGTGCTGTAACAACTTCTGGATTTAGGGCAGCGTTGATGGCCCAAGGTGTCCACACACATTTTATGGAGGCTTCCACTGTCGACTTTTGGGGATATTTCCTTTGGATCGAAACGTTTCAGACGTAATAAATCTCTAGGTGGCAATTTTGCTAAATCTTGTAATCTGACGGTTTCAAAACGATGCAAGTTAGTGCCCTAAGTGAGCAATGACCGTATTTTGTCTGTGAAGTTCTTGTAGAAGGTATGGTGGAGTGAGATGCATTGCTATGCCATAACTGGCAAATGACCCCACAGTTCTAAATCCAGCGCTAATTGTTCAGCATGCGAGACGACCTTCTGTTTATTGAGCTCGGCCTGTGCCGTCAAGCGCACAATGCAGAGGTCGATGAACGCCATCCATTGTAGGTCTTCCGTGTTTACGTTTGTCGTCCTCTTTTTATATTTCCGACAGTTCCCAGTACCGTGCATGCAATGATGTCCACGGTGGCGACATTCGCATGATGTCGCTGTAGCTTTTCCTTCGTGTTGTTTTGATTGTTTCTCTTTTGTAATTATTTATTCAGTGATGATAACATCAATCCGTACGACATATAAGAATCTGTGCAAGCATTTCTTCCTGTTAGAAGTTTGTTGTGTTTGATTTCAATATTTGTATGGTATCAACCCTTACATAAAGGGCCAATGGTATACCACTGATTACCATTGAATACCATTCAGTATCATTCAGTACCATTGGACCATTCACTGATATTTCAGTAGGACTCAGTGGTACTCTCAACGGTAATTTTATGTAAAATACCATTCAATACCACTGAACGGTACAAAGAATCCAAAATATCATTCAAAAAACCATACAGATACCATTCAAGTACCCTTAACCATAATAGCCCCTAGGACCATTCAAGTATCATCCAACGGTATTTGAATGGTATTTGAATGGTATTTTTGTAAGGGTAGACTAACAGGACGGGTATAGTGTGGCTGGTGATGATTCTTAGTTTGGTATTTGATCACAATAGCGTAAGTTCTCTTTGAGGGATCACAATTGGAAAGCCTTGCGACTGAACTAAACAGAAATGAAAAGTATAGATTAAGCCTATAGAATAAAATAAAATAGATAAGCTTACATGCAAGTACAACTCAAGAAGCCAAGAAGTCACTAGCACGTTTATGCCATGCTTATGCCTACTTCCAACTGCATAGCATCGCCAAGATACGCCACTGCCTGACCATTGCTGCATGCAAAACTAACGTTCACGGTCTAGTGACATCGAAGCTAGACTACGGTAATGCTGTGTTATTTGGCATAAATGGGCGATTGCTGCAGAAACTACAACGAGTGCAGAACTCGGCGGCGCGTGTGATTACGCAACAACGACGCCGTTACCACCTCCACATCACGCCTGTGTTACTAGCGCTTCATTGGCTGCCCGTTCCATGGCGCATAACCGATAAAATACTGGTGTTGACCTTCCGAGCGATGCACAACCTAGCGCCGGAATACATCGCTGACATGATCGTGGAATATACGCCGAGTCGCCACCTTCTCGCAGCCGGAAGCCGTCTCCTGAGAGTTCCACGCCACAATCTAGAACAGTATTGCCGGCGTGGCTTTTCTGTGACGGCGCCGCGCCTGTAGAACGAGCTGCCAGACAGTCTGCGTCATATAGACTCATTTGAACTTTTTAAGTCGAATTTAAAGACACCTCTTTTTAAGGCCGCATTTATAAATTACTTGTATGCATCAGAACATTTCGTTAACATTGAATTTATTTTAACTGTCATTATAGTTTCCCAAACTATTTTAGTGTATAGTTTTTATATCTTATTAATATATATATATATATATATATATATATATATATATATATATATATGTATTTTTAATTAATTATTTATTTTATATATTTATTTATTGCTGATAAGTTTAGCTTATATTATATATTTAGCTATATTTAATTATTTATTTATTATCATTTAAACAACTTGACTTTTTAATTGATTAGTCATACTTTATACATTTATATGTTACAAATGTTGTATGTTCGCGCCTCTGAGCAGAAACGTTTTCTGGATATACGGCGCTTTACAAATACAAATTATTATTATTATTATTATTATTATTATTATTATTATTATTATTATTTAATTATTGTATCACTGGAACGCTTAAACTTTCTATTGTTCTACAAGTCCCGATAAATGACACACAGATCAACACATACATGCTTCTGCAATCGCATCGTTGTCGGCGTTTTCGTATACTGCGAACCAACTTGTTCCGTCGACACGATTCACTAACATACCGATCGAGGCGCTTTCATAGTCAAGCGACGTCACAGTCAGGTAAATCAACCAACCAATGGACACTAAAAATCAAAACTGTATCGTTACTATACGTGGGTGTGACGTCACGTTGATTTTTATTCGCCGGCATCAAAAACATTGGAGGGAAATGTTGTCAAGAAGTTGTGAAACAGCGCCACAGTAAAATCGGTGAACTGAGTAGCCGAAGTCAACCTCGTTCGGAATTACATAAAATACCGACAACGACACGTTTACAATTACAAGTCCGTTTACAGGTAGTTTAAGGACTGAATAAAGGGATGTATATTTGAGAATAACAGAAAGTGTAACATTTCATATTATAACAAAATCTTTGGGAACGGATGAAGCATAACGACACCAGCGACTGCTGAATTACGTATTTGTGGAGTGTATTAATTGTACATTTGTAGCTCCCTTATCTATTTTGTTTTAATATGTAATATTTGTGTCTTAATCTACATGTTATGTTACACAGTTACACACCTATCTCAGTGGGAATGGCCACTAATATAATTATTTTACAGTTGTTGCTGTAGTAGTACTTGATACTTGATTAACATAACGCTATGTTCTAGTGTTGCATATGCAAGTATGTGAATGTTTGCACACACACACACACACACACACACACACACACACACACACACACACACACACACACACACACACACACACACACACACACACACACACACACACACACACACACACACACACACACACACACACACACACACACACACACACACACACACACACACACACACACACACACACACACACACACACACACACACACACACACACACACACACACACACACACACACACACACACACACACACACACACACACACACACACACACACACACACACACACACACACACACACACACACACACACACACACACACACACACACACACACACACACACACACACACACACACACACACACACACACACTACACACACACACACACACACACACCACACACACACACCACACACACACACACACACACACACACACACACTACACAACATACATACACACACACACTATATATTATATTATATATATATATATATATATATATATATATATATATATATATATATATATATATATATATATATATATATATATATATATATATTATACAAAGTAATAAGACAAAATTGTGTACAGGGTAAATCTCAACCCATCATAGCCGCTCAGGTTTGGGAAATCGAAGGAGAAAATGAAATTGAAAAGGTTTATAATATAGTCCCACGTCAAACAAACCACATTTTCCGTACGATAAGAATAATCGAAAAAAGATACATTCTTTAATGTTTAATTAATATAAAAGATCTGAGACACACTGCTCTGTCCACCTTGCCCCATTAACACCAGGTGGCGTCGAGTATACATAGATGGAACACCGTTCCTAGGCCGGCACGTTGAACAAACGACACTTGTGGCTCCTACTTCCGCATGACAATTAACCGAGATTCATCAGTGGGTAATGCTGGATACTGCTAATGTGTTGGCCAAATCCAAAATTACTACAGCCCAAAACCACAATGAGGGGCCATTAACGGGAATGTCCTTTCCGAAGTCTAGAACTAGAATTCCCTTGGGGGTTTGGCTCGGCGTCCGACCATGACCTCTAGGATAGTGTCCTTTATTGGTGACACACACTGATATCACCCTGACACACTTCGTGAAATGACGGGAAGATGACTTTATCTAAGGCTACGGAATAATCCGAAGAAAACAGCGATATCGGTTATCCACGTATAGGCGATTTATTTGTCATTTATCACGTGATATGTTGCCCAGAAACAGGTCGGTAATGCAAAGAAAATGGCTGGCGCACATGTACACCTTAAACTTTCTTGAATGTGTCCCATTACGTGTCTTCCTATGCCTTTGGATTTCAACAGCAGCCCCTCCCCTCCCTCCTCACTGGAGCCTAAAGACAGCGGAACGGAGCGGAGAAACGGAAGTGACTCAGTTGTTAAAGTTTTTCAACAAATTTCCGAGATGCGCAACATACTGATTGTGACATACGCCGATGGCAAAGTTCTGGATACACGAGTAGAAGTTTGGTGGGCGCCTCGAACAGACCAACCAAACAGCAGTAATCCAGCGACGCGATGCTGTTTGCCCGGCGTCGATAACTGGTGTTTGTTTACACTGCCGGCTCAGCGACATTACGACCTCGTCACGCGCCTACGTTCACAGCTTCATCAATGAATGACCGGACAATCAATCATTTTTCTCAATCAATGTCCACACGGTCAATGTTCACAATGACCATTTTATCGCGCCACGGACGATTGCGGCGAGACACGCGGCGAAGCAATCTAGACGGAGTGCCCATAAAGCGGGCGAGTAAACAGTAGCAACTAAACGGAATAATCGGTGCCGACGGATTCTGGCGCACACCATTCTCAAGTGTAATGTGCCGCAAGCCAAGGGTTATGGCGGTGTACGACGTCACAATTAACATATTTACGCGCGATTGTTGACGTAACACGTGTGTTTGTTTCGTCATTGTTCGACACGTATGGGACGTAAAATTTGACGTCACTTTTGAACGATGAGTTGCTGATACAATAATAATAACTTTCACTTGGCTTTGGTCGGTCGCTACCTCGTCAAAATCGTTTGAAAAACGGATCTAAAACGGGCATTCAACATAGACACGAAGGATTTGAAGTTGTGGATGGTCGCTTCGTGTTGAGTTAATTGTTGTACTATTTATCGAACTAGCGAATGTGTGTGTGTGTGTGGTGAGTGTGTGTGTGTGTGTGTGTGTGTGTGTGTGTGTGTGTGTGTGTGTGTCGGGGGCCGGGGGCCGGGGGCCGGGGGCCGGGGCGGGGGCGTGCCGTGTGTGTGTGTGTGTTTGTGTGTGTGTTTTTGTTTGTTTGTGCGCGTGTGCGCCCGTGTGCGTGTGTGTGTGTATGTGTGTGTGTGTGTGTGTGTGTGTGTGTGTGTGTGTGTGTGTGTGTGTGTGTGTGTGTGTGTGTGTGTGTGTGTGTTTGTTGTGTGTGTGTTGTTTTGCGTGCGTGCGTGCTTGTGTGCGAACGAACGCCCGTGCGCGTTTATGCATGTCAACATATGTGCATGCCCACGGTTTCATTTGAGGAGTTTCGCGTCAATTACGAAAGAAACGTAGTAGCCTTTATTTTAAAAATTTCCATCGGATAAGGTTCTTTCCGATTTTGGGGTTCCGACCTGCGTTAGACGGACGTGTTTTGACAATTATGCTATATTCAAAGAGAAAACGTTGCAGTCTGGGAACCAGAAGGGGAATTACCAGTTAGATCGGTGTCACCCCACGGAGCTTGCATAATTCTCTGGTGCTTCCGGGTCGTTCCAGCGTTTGTTGCAACTACCATTTATCACCAATATTCAGTGCGGCAAGCTCCGGGAAGGAACGATTGTTCTCTCCGAATATGCTAACAAGACACTACGTGCTTGAGTTCAACTCGTCAATGCTTGCTACCGGTCGTTACTTCACGGAAGTCGGTTAATGGTACATTCAGGAGGTTTCTTCGTGATGGCAACCGGAAGCGTTGCGCTTGGATGTAGCCACTTAATAAAGCCTCCCCCGTTGTATTGTTAGGCATTGGCACGATTATCAATTTACCGCGCAACCTTGAACATTACTAGTTTCATCCAGAAGACCTTCAAATTATGTTGGAATAAGTAAAGAAACACGGGACGGTCTGCGTGAGAAATATGTCCGTTACTTGACAAAATGTAATGCCAGTTATTGTTTAGGATACAATAATACAATAATATATACCCTCTGCCAGTAATTCGGACGAATATGGATGGGATGTATTGAATACTACGGCATTTTACAGCTGCAATAAATATCTAAGAGCAAACAGAAGATTTGTGTAGATTTAACAAGGCATAAATAAAATAAGTTGTTCGGAACAGAAACTATAATGAGTGCGAAAACGTCACGAGGGAAACGGGCGTTCAATGAATGTTACGGGAAAATACGACATGGATTAACATGAGACATGGATTAGGTTTCTTGGAACATGAACTTAAAAATATACGCTAATGTCAACCCTCAGGCCAGTACCATTGCAGTTCCAATATCCTTTGATAATTCAACACACTCACGACTAGTGCTAGTTAGGACAATTGCACTTCATTTCTGACTAATATTGTACTTACAATATGTTGACTAGTATTTCTATCAATGTTTCAAAGTTGTGCTTTTTGTCCTATATGTATTGTATTTTGTAAGTACTTGTACATATTTCATAAACTCATTCTTTTAAGTGCTGGTAAGAAACTCCGGATAATCATGTGCTTACGCGTGTAATTACTAACTTAAAACTACGAAACACCCATGTTGTAATATGATGTTCGTTGATAACTTATTAAAGGGTTACTATTATTATTATTTTAAAAACTATTATCATTTGAAGGAAAAAATTGCTTTATTTGACATAGTACAATAAATCGATGTCTTATATGACGAAAATAATACTAATTATACGTAAACTTATTATATAAATGGCATATCACCCAAACCAAATTCTTCCAAAAAATATTAACGAAATGTTAACAAGTATGTAGTGTAGCTTCCATGATTAATGAGTTTGTTTTTATTGCACAATGTTTATGTGTTGAATAAAGTTGAAATAAAGTTAGGTTGTTTGTTCTAAATTGTGCATATATATATATAATAGCAAGTTTGCCTTGATAATTGTTTAAAAAGTAAAATGTTACATAATTGGCAAAATGTCGTGAACTATATGTACTAAGCTTTCATTAAACGATATCTGGAATGTCATTTATTAAAAGTGGCAAATTATGCCTAAGGCATTTCTTTGCAAAAATCATTTTAA
>JAODUO010000118.1:232500-242500 GCA_025642075.2 Ridgeia piscesae
CGTTTCCTTACGCGCTTCCTTCTGCCTTTGTTTCTTTTGTTTTCCGAAATCTTCTCTGTGACCATCTTCTTATATGGCGAGGAGGTCATCGGACGTGCTTTGTTTGGCTGAGGTGTGCTCAGTATCGTTATGGCTTGTATGACTACACCAGGCAGGTCGTGGTCGTCCCGGGTGGACACTCCAGGTTGAGCTACGTCGCCCCGACAATGCTTCATCAAGAGGTTTTACGGAATACCGTAGGCCCTACTGTTTAGCAACTCATCTCGTACATATTCCCCATTTTACAGCAGCGATTGCAGCATGCAGCAGCTAGTCAGAATAGGACGCCATTGCTGTTTTTCGTTTACATTATATATAATACTCTTATAGCATGCTGTAATGATCAATACATAACATAATATGTTATTGCAGCACTTACTAATATGGTGGTAATAGTTCAAAAAACAAGAAGAATATAATCGGGGGCAATGCGCCCCGGGTGCACTTTGCCTCGCACAGGAGACGTGCGCTTTGCCCCAAAATAATTTCATCATTAGAATAAAAATTACCTATATGGCATTATAGCTCGCAAGAACGCTTTGTTTCTTTTTGAGTACGCTTAAATCTGTTCAATATTTTACAATAATACGGACAAAAATTTTTTAATTTGTGTAACTTTCTTCGACTTCTGTATTTCCTGAAATAATTGCCACCAAGATGGTTTGGGCAGCATAGTGCTTCCATTAATGGGTAGACGAGACCGCTGAAAGGTATATCATACGATTTAGGTGGGGTTCGTTAAGCCCCATTGATGTGCTCTTTGCCCCTCTATTACCCTCTTTACTCTATAGTTGTGCTCGAATTCCGACTCAGCCGTCGGATGTCATCACTGTTTTTTGATAAATTTACAGGTTTACGTGTAAACTAATTAATGTTTATATATTATGTACGCTTTTGATAACCAAATTACGTTATAAAATATATATACACAAAATAAAAAGTAGAAGATAAAAAATGAGATGAAAAAAGTATAATAATTTTTTTCTTTATGTGTGACATGCCTCAGAAGTAGTTTTATAGTATAGTATACTATATGATAAAAAGTGTTATTTGTTATTTCAAAATAGACCTGACTGCAAATCATTGTCTCAATATATTCGAAGGATCGCATGCGTAGACCATAATTTACCCAGGCAGTAGTGATGGCTTCAAAATAGCAGCCTCCTCACGTCTGTGTATCCGAGAGAAGCGGGGATTTGGGGAATAGAAAAAATGGAACACATTTTCGGGAGCACGGAAAGTACTTTAACAAAATAGACATCCATACACTATCTAAATATTTCCTGTCAATAATTGACATTTGTGCGACAGTCGCGCACATCACATCCTCTGGCTGGCGCGTATGTAAGTTGTTGGTATGAATTTATGTAACATATTTAGGTATACATCATTATTACTTAGATCAAGGCTTTATAAATTTATTCAAATTATCCAAGTCAAACATACACATTTCATATGACAGCAACATGACAGACTGGTGTGTACAAGGAGTTTTGATTTGGTCGTAAACATTCGGCCACATCATTACAATAAAATAATATCAATCATCATGGAGATTGATACAACAATTTTTCGAACAACTAGTCGTGCAAATTAAGTAGTCGGTTTTGATTGATATGCGCACAGACATTACGACAGACACTTCGAAAAAGGCTCACACTATCTAGATTAATGAGCAATTAAACAACACGCCATTACAAAACACAAATGACACACACGATTGTGGATCCGTTCTTTGGTGACACGACGTAGTTGCGATACAGTAAAAAATATGCGTTTTGCTTAAACTTCCATGGGAATGTTATTGAAACGTAACCGATGTAATATTCAGTTGTGGTTGAGAACACTTGTGTTGCACTAAATAGCAACAAATCGATGTGACAAGTTATTGTAATTTGGTTTATCTATTTCACCGTAAGTTATTATTATTATTATTAATCTGACCTGAAAATATGGCAGTGCATCGTACGTTTAGAAGCAGACTGCTGTTTCACTTTCGTGATTGCTTCCGTTCTTACGTGGGTCTCACTGATTGTGCCATACCAATTATTACAGCGATGTCCGCAGAGTGCACGCTTTTATTATATTCTTTATAATGCTGAATGGTCAGATTTTATTACACGATCTGCGCATGCGGGATGTCATAAAATGGAAACCAAAGGAAAAGAATGGATACGAAGCCAGTGAAATGTCTAATAAAATGCTGGTCAGTTACGGAAAATGTGAAAGGCCACGCGCCTACCGAGAAAGCATCTGTTAAGCAGAGCATCGACAAGTGCTGGTTTTAATGACTTCCTAATGGAGATTTTGGTAGGTGTAGTAACACAGTGGAAACACGCACTGCACTGGAGCAACGTGTGTGTGTGTGGTGGGGGGGGTCGGGCATTAATGTGAAGAACAAAACAAACCTGTTCAACTGACACATTTGCACGTGCTGTGATCAAAGCGGCGACATCTGAATCAAAATATAAACACGGGGGGCGAGCATTGATGTGGAGAACAGAACGAACCTGTTCAAATGACCCATTTGCACGTGCTGTGATCAAAGCTGCGACATCTGTATCAAAATATAAACATTACCTGGAATTTGTCAGTGGAAACAAGAACCGCGTGACATACAAGCACACGGGCTGTGATCGTAGCAGCAACATTTGCATCAAATGTTTTGCAGTTATCCGCAAAAAAAAATAACAACGTCCATATAAAGAGCGGTAGGTTTACACGAGTTGTCGCCTTTGTCGGATTAGTTAGTCAACGAAGTAGGTGCCGGACACCAGTGGCATATCTTAATATAAAAATGGAAACACGAGAAAGACCATTTTAAACATTCTTTGCCCTCCTCAGTCACAATGTCACCGTGCAGCAATCACAATGTCACCGTGCAGCAATCACAATGTCACCGTGCAGCAATCACAATGTCACCGTGCAGCAATCACAATGTCACCGTGCAGCAATCACAATGTCACCGTGCAGCAATCACAATGTCACCGTGCAGCAATCACAATGTCACCGTGCAGCAATCACAATGTCATTGTGCAGCAGTCACAATGTCGCCGTGCAGCAATCACAATGTCACCGTGCAGCAATCACAATGTCACCGTGCAGCAATCACAATGTCACGTGCAGCAGTCACAATGTCACCGTACAGCAGTCACAATGTCACCGTGCAGCAATCACAATGTCACCGTGCAGCAATCACAATGTCATTGTGCAGCAGTCACAATGTCACCGTACAGCAGTCACAATGTCACCGTACAGCAGTCACAATGTCACCGTGCAGCAATCACAATGTCACCGTGCAGCAATCACAATGTCACCGTGCAGCAATCACAATGTCGCCGTGCAGCAGTCACAATATCACCGTGCAGCAGTCACAATGTCACCGTGCAGCAGTCACAATGTCACCGTGCAGCAGTCACAATGTCACCGTGCAGCAGTCACAATGTCACCGTGCAGCAATCACAATGTCACCGTGCAGCAATCACAATATCACCGTGCAGCAGTCACAATGTCACGTGCAGCAGTCACAATATCACCGTGCAGCAGTCACAATGTCACCGTGCAGCAGTCACAATGTCACCGTGCAGCAGTCACAATGTCACCGTGCAGCAGTCACAATGTCACCGTGCAGCATCAAATCACCGTCAGCATGTCACTGTCACCGTGCAGCAGACAATGTCACCGTGCAGCAGACAATGTCACCGTCAGCAGTCACAATGTCACGTGCAGCAATCACAATGTCACCGTGCAGCAATCACAATGTCACCGTGCAGCAGTCACAATGTCACCGTGCAGCAGTCACAATGTCACCGTGCAGCAGTCACAATGTCACCGTGCAGCAGTCACAATGTCACCGTGCAGCAGTCACAATGTCACCGTGCAGCAGTCACAATGTCACCGTGCAGCAGTCACAATGTCACAGTGCAGCAATCACAATATCACCGTGCAGCAGTCACAATGTCACCGTGCAGCAGTCACAATGTCACCGTGCAGCAGTCACAATGTCACCGTGCAGCAGTCACAATGTCACCGTGCAGCAATCACAATGTCACCGTGCAGCAGTCACAATGTCACCGTGCAGCATCACAATATCACCGTACAGCAGTCACAATGTCACCGTGCAGCAGACACAGTGTCACCGTGCAGCAGACACATGTCACCGTGCAGCAGTCACAATGTCACCGTGCAGCAGTCACAATGTCACCGTACAGCAGTCACAATGTCACCGTGCAGCAGACACAGTGTCACCGTGCAGCAGACACAGTGTCACCGTGCAGCAGTCACAATGTCACCGTGCAGCAGTCACAATGTCACCGTGCAGCAGTCACAATGTCACCGTGCAGCAGTCACAATGTCACCGTGCAGCAGTCACAATGTCACCGTGCAGCAGTCACAATGTCACCGTGCAGCAGTCACAATGTCACCGTGCAGCAGTCACAATGTCACCGTGCAGCAGTCACAATGTCACCGTGCAGCAGTCACAATGTCATTGTGCAGCAGTCACAATGTCACCGTGCAGCAATCACAATGTAACCGTGTAGCAGTCACAATGTCACCGTGCAGCAGTCACAATGTCACCGTGCAGCAGTCACAATGTCATTGTGCAGCAGTCACAATGTCACCGTGCAGCAATCACAATGTCACCGTGTAGCAGTCACAATGTCACCGTGCAGCAGTCACAATGTCACCGTGCATCAATCACAATGTCATTGTGCAGCAGTCACAATGTCATTGTGCAGCAATCACAATGTAACCGTGTAGCAGTCACAATGTCACCGTGTAGCAGTCACAATGTCACCGTGTAGCAGTCACACTGTCACCGTGCAGCAGTCACAATGTCACCGTGCAGCAGTCAAGAACAAGAACAAGATGTTTATTTTTTTGACCCCAAATAAGTACATGAATCAATTATCATAAGGTGAAACATAAACAACACGTCATCATAAGTAATTTATAACAGAACTGTGAAATGGGTGACAGTTGTTCCTGCTAAGACTGAAAAGTCGCTATCACAGGAGCCACCGTGCAGCAAGTTACAACACAACCTACTGCGCCACTGGGACACATGAGAACAATCTCACTCGCAGTGTTGCCGCTGTCATTTCTCCCTCACAGATCACATGTCACATTACTGCAACCAGCAAAAAGTAACTGAAATATGTTGCAAACATTGTTTATGCATAATACGTTATACATAATGTGTGGCATTTCGCAGACACGCACGTCCTGCGACGTCTAATTTGCAATAATTACAAATATATAGCAAATTAGGCCTCGCAAGACATGCGTGTCTGCGAAATACCACATGTTATGTATAGCATAATTTGTATTATGTATAAACAATGCTTGCAACATATTTCAGTTTCTTTTTGCTGATTGTAGTAATGTTACACGTGACCTATAACCTTAACGATAAAGGTGACAAATTACAAGTAAGATTGTTTCCTGTTTCTAGTGGCGTACGACGACATCCTGGGGGGATAAATTGTGTTTGCAATTGTCTCTCATGTTCCCATGTTTCGATATCTAAGATAAGCCACTGGTGTCCGGCATCTACGGCGTTAACCAACTAATCCGACAACTAATTCTTCGTGTAAACATGCCGTTCTTTATAAGAAGGTTGTCATTTATTTATTTATTTATTTGCGTCAAATCCAAACAAAATTATACAATGATTACACTACTTAGACATGGGTGGTTCTCGTAACAAGCCCATGCGGTTTCAATAGTATTACCCACGTACTGATACATTTATACTGTTGTTACAATAACCAAGTAACCGAAATGTATGAACTTCCATTCGTTCGTTCGTTCGTTCCTTCATCCGCTCATTCGCTCGCTCGCCAGGACAACTAATCTAATTACTAGGAATCTGAGAGGAGTAATTGTTCACGCAGGTTTGATGTGTAGAACACGTTGACAACTGATTAAGGTTTGTGGCGTTCTATCGTCAATGCAAACACAGGCGTATTAATGGAGAGTTCAAAGAATTGACGTCACTAGCAAAAGAGGACTTGTCACTTGCTTTGTTTCGCCAACGTGTTTACGTGATATAGTTTACATCGCTAGGGCAGCATGCTCACTGCTAGATAAAATATAAAAAAACGAGATCTATTGCGCCAATATTCTCAGAATCCGAGCTTAGTGGCACGACTAAACCCATGGATTAAGTAGTCTCTTAGTCAAGGGCGGTGCAAAGGTCCTCAACAATTGGATGGTTGCGCTAAAAAGCTAGGATGGATAGGCGATATTAAACAGATAGGTTTTCAGGTGATGCCGAAATGTAGTAACGTTTTCGCATTTGTAGTTTTCGCGTAAACACCTTTGTCATGCGTTTTGTCGTAAAAACAACATTTATTCATACACAATATACGACGGAATGTGTAAGGGATTCACACGTGTGCCAGCTATTTGTAAGTCTAACGGGCCTACTTGCTGGGCACAGAGTCACGTGACTAACAAGTCAATTCGTTAACGGAAAAGTATCACTGGTATTATTAAACAAATCAACTTTTTTCCGTGCGCACACCAACAGCTGCGGTTGGCATGCTTGTCACTGGTACGTGCGCACGTACACATGTCATGGCATTGACAACGCAATAATAAAGCCATCCGTAACAACGTCAAAAACGGCTGCTCACATAACGACACATTACATGAACGTAGTCAATGTGCAGCTGCTAAGACAAAACCAACGTAATATCCGACACACCGAATGTTCACTAATAAAACATGATTCCAATGTAGGATATTCACTAAGTGAATTCAACAACAATTAACTCTATAAATATAATATATTATCGCTGTCTTTTTCATATTCAAACATCACTACCTGTTTACGAATGTAATCGTTAAGAATATATATCACGATATATCACGGTGCTTGTCCTAACAAAACGCATCCACACACAAAACCACGGCTCGCGAAATTGTTTGAAACTCCAGTGGATTACCATGACAACTGGAGTACACATAACCATAGGCGACAGTCACACGAACAACGACATGGTGGTCCATGGAAACCGCATAAGAGTTCACTGCTGGTGTTGCCACTCTATGCCACTCTGACTATCCTCTGCTCTGAATACGAAGTCCTTAACCAGGAGATCTGCGAGTCTCGACTGTTTCTCAAATCCGTTAGTTTCAGATAGGTCCGAGTGGCGGCTACAGACGCCGTCGTCAAGTTGTTGTCATGGCACGTCGTCGTGACGTCAGACCGGCGTCGCGTCTGTTTGTGACGTTTGCAGCAGCCCGTAGTGCGCAGGTGCAAGAGCGTCTCCCGGAAGCCGATGTTGACGATGCAGTAGAGGACCACGTGACTTGCCATGTTGAGAGTCTGCGGCAGAAAGTTAACATGTACAAGAACTGGCCTATGGTTTTTCATGTGCGACTTTTTTGTTGAGTGCATATATCAGTGATATGTACATATCAAATTTTGACTTTCAAAATACGATAGATTCGAGATTTATTGCGAGTCCAGTTTCACTGGAAGACGGAAAGCGGGGCTATTGTTGGAGATGTTTTTGCGAGCTTCAACAGTTCAGTTCTATCGGATTGGACATTGGATATTGTTATGTTCTGAAGCGAAAATCAGGTAGATTTTCTTGACAACCCGAGCGATTTGTCTATTCATCGAAAATCTGGGAAATTTGATCGACAGCCCTGATAATTTAAGTCTTCACCGATAATCTGGAAGATGTTATTCTTTTCTGGGAGTCCAAGATATCCACAACCCAAGGAGACTCGCGGAAAATCCGGGCCAAACTGGCACTATATGTTACGCTGTTTGGGATCATAGCGGGGACATTATATGAAGGAAGGAAATAAAATATAGTTACCTTACCATTCTCCTGTGAAATGTGTTATATACGTGCACAGTGTTGACATGCTCTCGGAAAAGCCAAACGGTGTCACCCATTATTGTTTCGTGATACATTATTGAAGAAACACGTTATAGGGCCTATTGGAATTGTGTTATGTCATCGAAGGGGGCTATGGTCCAATGGCCATTCATCCACGTTACTACGTTCTGAGACAATTTGCTAATTTAATGTTGTACGAAGCAATTTATGTGAGTTGTGGCACTGCAGTAAGATGGTTTGAATTGTAAGTGTTGTCCAATTGGACCTAATCATTGGGACATGGTTTAACTTTTACTACGAATCAGTGCTGATTTCCCCAGACGTACGAACATCAACAAAACATGTCTCCCGCCGGGCGCAGACCACAACTAAGAGCAGCTAAGTGTGGTTTACTGCACGTCCCCAAGGAGTCCGACAGCCACGGTAGTTATCGCAAATCACGACTGCTGAACATGTTTTATAGGGAACTGTGCGCTTGCATTGTATCACAGGTTTTTATTTATGAAAAACACAGTTGACAAATAAACAAGGATCAAGATTACGGGCTATATGTATACACCACACAACGTTTTAACATCACGCTGAACAAGAAAGTCCCACATGGTTAATTCTCACGTCAGTTGAAAACGAACAATGGTAAGACATATAATAGAATATGTCATGACGGTAACGTGAATACGGACATGACATTCAGTTGAAATTACGATGACTGACAACTGAATTACATCTCGGAAAAGAACAAAAAGGGAATAAGAAGACTACGGTGCAATTATATTACTGAGTATGAAATTATATTGGACATTTTAGATAACAACAGACAGAGATGGATCTAACTAGCGGACAGACACAGTCTAGACACAGAGATGGATCTAACTAGTGGACAGACACAGTCTAGATGAAAAGCTTAGCGGAGTGCTCAATTCTTCGGTGGATAAATCCGATAATAGTGAATTTATATATGTGAAAGGTCTAGCGAAGGATTGCATCCTGCAGTGGATGGACAGTGCGTAGGTGAAAGGTCTAGCGGCGAACAACATCTTGCAATGGATAAGCAAGGCCTAGATGAAAGGTCTAACGGAGAACAACATCCTGCAATTGATGGACTAGACCTATGTGACTAGTTCAACAGATAAGAACATCCTGCAATGGACAAGCAAGACCTAGATTAAAGGCTTAGCGGATAACAACATCCTGCAATGGATAAGCAAGGCCTAGATTAAAGGTCTAGCGGAGAACAACATCCTGCAAAGGTTAAGCAAGGCCTAGATTAAAGGTCTAGCGGAGAAGAACATGCTGCAATGGATAAGCAAGGCCTAAATTAAAGGTCTAGCGGAGAAGAACATGCTGCAATGGATAAGCAAGGCCTAGATTAAAGGTTTAGCGGAGAACAACATCCTGCAATTGATGGACTAGACCTATGTTACAGGTTCAACAGAGAACAACATCCTGCAATGGATAAGCAAGGCCTAGATTAAAGGTTTAGCGGAGAACAACATCCTGCAATTGATGGAATAGACCTGTGTGACAGGTTCAACAGAGAACAACATCCTGCAATGGACAAGCAAGGCCTAGATGAAAGGTCTAACGGAGAACAACATCCTGCAATTGATGGACTAGACCTATGTGACTAGTTCAACAGATAAGAACATCCTGCAATGGACAAGCAAGGCCTAGATTAAAGGTCTAGCGGAGAACAACATCATGCAATGGATAAGCAAGGCCTAGATTAAAGGTCTAACGGAGAATAACATCATGCAATGGATAAGCAAGGCCTAGATTAAAGGTCTAACGGAGAACAACATCCTGCAATGGATAAGCAAGGCCTAGATTAAAGGTTTAGCGGAGAACAACATCCTGCAATTGATGGACTAGACCTATGTGACAGGTTCAACAGAGAACAACATCCTGCAGTGGATAAGCAAGGCCTAGATTAAAGGTTTAGCGGAGAACAACATCCTGCAATTGATGGAATACACCTGTGTGACAGGTTCAACAGACAAGAACATCCTGCAATGGATAAGCAAGGCCTAGATTAAAGGTCTAACGGAGAACAACATTCTGCAATTGATGGACTAGACCTATGTGACAGGTTCGACAGA
>JAODUO010000118.1:255000-260000 GCA_025642075.2 Ridgeia piscesae
GAACGAACGAACGAACGAACGAACGAACGAACAGAACGAACGAACGAACGAACGAACGAACGAACGAACGAACGAACGAACGAACGAACGAACGAACGAACGAACGAACGAACGAACGAACGAACGAACGAACGAACGAACGAACGAACGAACGAACGAACGAACGAACGAACGAACGAACGAACGAACGAACGAACGAACGAACGAACGAACGAACGAACGAACGAACGAACGAACGAACGAACGAACGAACGAACGAACGAACGAACGAACGAACGAACGAACGAACGAACGAACGAACGAACGAACGAACGAACGAACGAACGAACGAACGAACGAACGAACGAACGAACGAACGAACGAACGAACGAACGAACGAACGAACGAACGAACGAACGAACGAACGAACGAACGAACGAACGAACGAACGAACGAACGAACGAACGAACGAACGAACGAACGAACGAACGAACGAACGAACGAACGAACGAACGAACGAACGAACGAACGAACGAACGAACGAACGAACGAACGAACGAACGAACGAACGAACGAACGAACGAACGAAGCCAGCTATCCAGCCCCTAAGCCAGTCAGAACGTGCGGCTGATTGCATGTTGCGTATATGCATAATATTATTGAGTATGACATTTGCCTATTGGTAAATTAGTTGTGAATATATAAGTTTATGTTTATATTTCGCAATACGTTCTGACCAGCATAAATAACGGAATAAACGGATGGCGCCGATATGACAAAAACAATGTTATGTTATGTTATGTTATGTTATGTTATGTTATGTTATGTTATGTTATGTTATGTTATGTTATGTTATGTTATGTTATGTTATGTTATGTTATGTTATGTTATGTTATGTTATGTTATGTTATGTTATTTATGTTATGTTATTTATTTATTTATTTATTTATGTTATGTTATGTTATTTATATTATTTATGTTATTTATATTATTTATATTATATTATATTATTTTATGTTATTTATTTATATTATTTATTTATGTTATGTTATTTATTTATATTATTTATTTATATTATGTGAATGTTATATTTATGTTATATTATGTGATATTATTGATTTATTTATTTATATTATGTGATGTGATTTATGTTATGTTATGTGATGTTATGTTATGTTATGTTATGTGATGTGATGTGATGTGATGTGATGTGATGTGATGTGATGTGATGTGATGTGATGTGATGTGATGTGATGTGATGTGATGTGATGTGATGTGATGTGATGTGATGTGATGTGATGTGATGTGATGTTATGTTATGTTATATTATGTTATGTTATGTTATGTTATGTTATATTATTTATTTATGTTATGTTATGTTATGTTATGTTATGTTATGTTATGTTATGTTATGTTATGTTATGTGATGTGATGTGATGTGATGTGATGTGATGTGATGTGATGTGATGTGATGTGATGTGATGTGATGTGATGTGATGTGATGTGATGTGATGTGATGTGATGTGATGTGATGTTATGTTATGTTATGTTTTTTGTTATGTTATTTATGTTATTTATATTATATTATATTATATTATATTATATTATATTATATTATATTATATTATATTATATTATATTATATTATATTATATTATATTATATTATATATATATATATTATATTATATATATTATATTAATTATATATATAATATATATATGTATATATGTATATATATATATATATATATATATATATATATATATATATATATATATATATATATATATATATACATACATATATACACAAAATACACAAACTAGCACACACATACACGCGCCCGCGCGCACACACACACACACACACACACACATATATATATATATATATATATATATATATATATATATATATATATATATATAGTATATATATATATATATATATATATATATATATATATATATATATATATATATATATATATATATATATATATATATACGCGTTGACACACTGGAGGCCGAAGATGTCGTGTTACGTATTACGTTGTTCTGCCTCTTCTGCGGAACTGTCGTGTCATCGTGTCATCGTGTACCATGTAGAGGGGTCTTGGCAGCAACGGCAACTTGTTTATTTTAATCGTTTAGAGTTAATGTTGACTAGTACTACTGTCGCAGTCCCGATGACGACGCCCAGACATCGTTCAGACATGTTTATCTTCGCGATGTCTGCTCAACGATGTTGCTGCTATTTTCTGCAGCTTATTGACATATTTTCAACAACATTAAGTAAAATAAATAAATACCGCAATTAATAACGGTGCTTCAAAACGTCTTCACAACTGCTCTTGATCGGTAGAGAACAATAACTGAACGTACATCATCAGGCCCGGAGGTTCGCAATTTCAATAACAACGAGAAACTTGCGATAAGAATTTGTTTTCTTATTACTGCTGTTTGAAGCAAGTTATGCAGATCCTGACAAGTGCAACTTGTGATGAACATAATTCACGTCTACGATGTTCTTTGGAATACTATTAGTAGAGATGAATCACCGAAATGATGGAATATTGTCGCCTCATTACGAGACTTCGAACTTTGTCAATTTTACTTTGTTGACATGACTTAGCCATTACCTGAAGTTCGGAAAATTTGTCTAAATAAAACACTGAAACTAGAAATTAGTTTGTGCAGCTACGGACATCGGTTTTGTATCCATAAATGATCGCAACTGATCTAAGAATTAATGCACAACAACTGTTATATTCCTATGAACATCACATTGAGTATCCTTGACTCTGAAGCCTTACATTAGACAGCATCTGATATACATTGGTAATTAATTATGAAACCTACAGTTTTTTTTGCGATACATTCAAATTGTTTCAAGTCAGCGTGCCAATGGTTCCGTACACCTAAAGGGTAAAGTAGATAATGATAAACATAATTTCTAAGCACGGTTCTCTTGTGCTTGTCCGAAGAATATGAGCATGAAAGTATCACCACATCAACGCAATTTAGGTAACAGTTCAAACACACTTACTCAGTAAAGGTTCACGAATAATTTATTATGTATATAAGCGAAGGTAACAACATTTGAGGAGCTGCCATGAATTGAACATTAATATGTAAAGGAATGAGAAAGTCCACACGTATATTCTATACTCCCGACTAAACACATTTCTGTTGGCGGTGACAGCTTGTTGCGAAATAAAATC
Source organism: Ridgeia piscesae (assembly GCA_025642075.2). Taxonomy (NCBI): domain Eukaryota; kingdom Metazoa; phylum Annelida; class Polychaeta; order Sabellida; family Siboglinidae; genus Ridgeia; species Ridgeia piscesae. The sequence goes on from JAODUO010000118.1 coordinate 258,206, forward strand.
CGATATCAACATAGCAAGAACATCTAAAACTACTGTACTAATATATAAACGTTACTAGCGAGACAGTTAAATATAAACATGAGACAAATATACAGGGACACAAGTGAGACATGCCCAGTCAAAGTCATATGAGTTCCAACGGACAATGTCAATTGAGATTGTCAGCATTACCGTCGATCTTAAATAAGTTCTTTTCAACAGTCAGTATTTTACAGATGCTTTCCTCAGAGAGCTCGAAGTTCCGTTGAAGTGTCAATTTGCGCAATATTCTGCGGCTGCACCCGCTTCGTAGACTGTTTGATGGTGCCCACCAAAATCTGGATACGGCAGTTTATAGCGACCATTAAGATAGTCGGAACGGTAGAGAAGAACGGAGTATGGCAGAAGTGGCTGTGGCTTGATGATGCCGGCGTGCTTTCTGGTGGTAAAGCTCTTGTTCTCCTGCCACGACGGCTCTGTGTCTCTTCTGCCATCGAGCGAGATCATTCTGTAGTAGTCGGCCACGCAGCGGTACGCAGCGCTCGTGTAGGCGTCGTCGGCGGGATTCGATGCGGTTCGCGTGTCTTCCTTCAACAGGTTGTCGATCGTGAACGAACTGGAGAATTTCTGCTGGCGCTGTTCGTCATGGCCGCCGTAGCGGTCGGCGAGAGGAGACGTAGACGGCGACATCGGCGACCGCGGATAGTCGCTGTCGTCCGCCGAGTCAGACCGACGAAGGAGACGTCTCCGACGGCGACGGAACACCCCGTCGGCGAACGTGTACTCGCTCGACGGGTTGATGGTCCAGTAGTTGTCCTTACCCCACGGGCGCGCCGGATCTCGCAGCACCTTCGTGAAGCATTCGTTCAGAGACAGGTTGTGGCGAATCGAGTTGCGCCAGCCCGTGTAGTCGCCGTTGAAGAAATCGAACCTCTTGCGCAGGTATTCGTTGATTTCCGACAGCGTCAGCTTCTTGGTCGGCGAGTCCTGGATCGCCATTGCGATGAGGGCGATGTAGGAGTAGGGAGGCTTCGGATGCCGCTGATACTGCTTCGCCTTGCGAGGTTTCGCCGGCTGATAGTCGCTGTGTCTCGGCGACAACTCCTCACCCGAGGACATAGCATTGTGGTAACTTTGGCTTACGCAAATAATCGTCTCTCCCGTCATGCTGACTGTGGCCGACTCGGCGATGTCTGTCTTTATATACCCTCGACACTTGTACAAGTGTTGACACACAGGAGGGTGGCTAAGAGTTAGTTTATTGATGAGGAGGGACACGCGCAAACAGGTCTCGAGTGCACGCGCCAACTCGTCGACCGAAACGTCGGTCGCATCACCTGTGCCGGCCTCTCTTGCATCTGATTACTACCGCTCACGATTGGGCCACTTGTCCGACCGTCACCGATCTTACAAACTAAGTTCGAAGTATTAAGCCAGTTGTGGACAAATGGATTAAAATCCATTCCTATAGTTACTCATCGGTATTGCAAACTTAATTTATTTGATCTAGTTCCGTTCAGTTGGTGTTATTCGATATGAAGGGGTGCATTTTAGATCACACCAAACCGCAAATAGACTGGTGCATTCATGATGTATTATGGTTGACCATTAAGTAGTTATTAACTCAAAATAGGTACAGGAACTATCCATGCTTGGTTGAACAGATAAATTAACTTGTGTATGTTTTTATACATGAATATTACATTTGCAGGAATTCATACACTTCAAGGTAGTTGATGTGGTCGGTAGGCGGGCATAGTTAGATGACCGATATTTCTTGGTAAAGAAAACAAATTCGTAGAATTCAAATTAACCT
>JAODUO010000118.1:262500-267500 GCA_025642075.2 Ridgeia piscesae
GTTCGTTCGTTCGTTCGTTCGTTCGTTCGTTCGTTCGTTCGTTCGTTCGTTCGTTCGTTCGTTCGTTCGTTCGTTCGTTCGTTCGTTCGTTCGTTCGTTCGTTCGTTCGTTCGTTCGTTCGTTCGTTCGTTCGTTCGTTCGTTCGTTCGTTCGTTCGTTCGTTCGTTCGTTCGTTCGTTCGTTCGTTCGTTCGTTCGTTCGTTCGTTCGTTCGTTCGTTCGTTCGTTCGTTCGTTCGTTCGTTCGTTCGTTCGTTCGTTCGTTCGTTCGTTCGTTCGTTCGTTCGTTCGTTCGTTCGTTCGTTCGTTCGTTCGTTCGTTCGTTCGTTCGTTCGTTCGTTCGTTCGTTCGTTCGTTCGTTCGTTCGTTCGTTCGTTCGTTCGTTCGTTCGTTCGTTCGTTCGTTCGTTCGTTCGTTCGTTCGTTCGTTCGTTCGTTCGTTCGTTCGTTCGTTCGTTCGTTCGTTCGTTCGTTCGTTCTCGTTCGTTCGTTCGTTCGTTCGTTCGTTCCGTTCGTTCGTTCGTTCGTTCGTTCGTTCGTTCGTTCGTTCGTCGTCGTTCGTTCGTTCGTTCGTTCGTTCGTTCGTTCGTTCGTTCGTTCGTTCGTTCGTTCGTTCGTTCGTTCGTTCGTTCGTTCGTTCGTTCGTTCGTTCGTTCGTTCGTTCGTTCGTTCGTTCGTTCGTTCGTTCGTTCGTTCGTTCGTTCGTTCGTTCGTTCGTTCGTTCTTTCGTTCGTTCGTTCGTTCGTTCGTTCTGTTCGTTCGTTCGTTCGTTCGTTCGTTCGTTCGTTCGTTCGTTCGTTCGTTCGTTCGTTCGTTCGTTCGTTCGTTCGTTCGTTCGTTCGTTCGTTCGTTCGTTCGTTCGTTCGTTCGTTCGTTCGTTCGTTCGTTCGTTCGTTCGTTCGTTCGTTCGTTCGTTCGTTCGTTCGTTCGTTCGTTCGTTCGTTCGTTCGTTCGTTCGTTCGTTCGTTCGTTCGTTCGTTCGTTCGTTCGTTCGTTCGTTCGTTCGTTCGTTCGTTCGTTCGTTCGTTCGTTTCGTTCGTTGTTCGTTCGTTCGTTCGTTTTCGTTCGTTCGTTCGTTCGTTCGTTCGTTCGTTCGTTCGTTCGTTCTTGTTCGTTCGTTCGTTCGTTCGTTCGTTCGTTCGTTCGTTCGTTCGTTCGTTCGTTCGTTCGTTCGTTCGTTCGTTCGTTCGTTCGTTCGTTCGTTCGTTCGTTCGTTCGTTCGTTCGTTCGTTCGTTCGTTCGTTCGTTCGTTCGTTCATTCATTCACACTCATATCAGTTACACAATCATCATGTGAGTGCTCAATGCAATATTATGTAGTTTATTATGATGTTCCCTTCATTTTATTAATATTATATTGCACACAATAATGTTACTGTCATGAGTTCTGCTGTTTGCGAACTATACGTATGAGTCAATGCCGTCTACGATTGGACTTAACTTACTACAACGCGTATAAACGTCTCGAAGATGTGTGAATTTGAGTGTCTCCCCACCTAGATGGACCTGTCACACCTCCCGTCACTGGACCCGACCCGAGGCTGTTCACCCGTTAAGTAGCAACAGGTGTTCAAGCAAGACGTTATGAACACCGTGCGCCTCCGCTCAACACCACAAGGACATCCACTTGCTATCAAAGCACGCTGGTCAATTAGTCCCAGCCCACTTAGCAAATATAAATTAAGCTAGCACTCGTATATTCGTATCTGAAGCTGATAACGACTGATTTATTGACAGAGTGATTAACCGAATGATATAATGCCATATAATGACAGGTCGGTCTAACTAATCGCTGACTAGTTGATTGATTCATCAACTGACGGAGAACAGTTACGACGCTGTGAAGTACACATATAATATGAACATACTTGTTGTGAACACTCTGCTTATATGCTTACATAAGCACTCTTGTGGGTGTGAAGGTTGTTACCGACATTTATTGTAACATACATTGATAATTGAGCAAGTGGGTGAGTAAATAATTAGCACTTCTGAATAAGAGAAAAATACAAACTCTCACGTTCAATTAAGAAGCTGCTTCACAAATCACACGCTACGCATAATGTATAAGGTATACATTATATGGACATATGTACATGTACATATATACATATACACGTAAACTCAGTTCTTAAGAAGACATATCTGCCTAAAGATGACTTAGATAGCTAATGACTAGGGTGGCCACAAATATTGAAATCAGCCAAGCATACCGGCTAAAAAGATGAGGATGGGTGAGAAAACCACTGTATAAAAATTTCAGAAAACTTCATTGAGAGGAACAGACGTCTCAACGCACCCAAAGTTTATCGCATAGTGATATATTTAAGAACTTGTCCATTTGACAGTCACATGTGTTCAACAGTGTACTTATAAATGTTCTATCCTATGAACGTTTGGGTTTATTTGGACTCATCGGGTTCTAGAACAAATTTAGATTGACTGCTCAAACGGCAACTTCGAGCAACTCTGGCAATTTGCATAAATCCACGATGGCATATCTTACAAAATACTTTAGAACCAAATGTCATAGAATTATGTATAATACCTCTTGTTACGGGTATTTAGTACGTATAATTCATTTATGATGTTAAATTTTCAGCTTAAGGTCAAGATCACATGCTGAAGGTCATGTCAATGTTGAACTCTCGGTGGACAATAAATGGACACTTTTATGAAATTATATTTTAGTTTATTCATGAACATTAAGGTTCAGCTTAATCATCCATGCTTATGGACTGGTTAAAAAGGTGAGGATGATTGAGAAAAAAACAACCGTGTTATAATATCTGAGAAAACAATTGCGACGCAGCAAAGACCCCTCAAAGCACCCAAAGTATTTGTAAAATCGCAATATGAAGAAATAATTAAGAACACAGTATCTCAAAATATCCTGACACTAGTATTACTAACATTTTCAGTGTGACATATTACTCATGTAATTGTCAACCCTAATCAAAATTAGCTCAACACATTGGACCCTTCGACACAAAGAACAAATCGAAAACTCCAGTTGCAATGATCTCAAGTATGTGGTGTCGGCACGTGAGAAAAGGGATGTTTTTGAAATGCCTCTTGATTTACAGTAATGACACCTGTGTTACTTGATGTTGTGTCAAAGCACAGTCCTGTCATGTGCTCGCCGACGCCCTCCCAATCCCGCAGAAACTCGACAACAGCGTTGCCCATCTTCGCTCCGTTGGCAGAGGAAATTCGTAGAATGCCGAGCAACTTTTGGACCCCCTTTCCATGAGGGTCATGCGATATGATTTTTCACCTTGGCTGTTGGGTAGTAATTTTCCATTGAAATGTGCGACGAGGGCTACATCCGGGTGGGAATAGAATGGCCTGTGCGATGACGATGCGGCCATCTCTACGAGCTGCGTCGAGTGATGTGACATGAGTCTGGACACATCAACGCCAGCAGCCACCAATGCAGGTATCACAATATGCATCGCTTGACGTGATGTTGTAGGTGTCCTGTTCAAGTTAGCGACACACAACCGGTCAACTACAAAGCAGCGCCGTGCTAGCTCCGTGGGAACTGCTTCGGCCCGCTCGGGAAACAGCGACGATCCTGATTCCTCTAATTGTTTGTGATGATATTGTCTTTGTTCTTGCATATGTTTCATAGCTGCTAATGGAGTTTCTTCAGCTTTTCTACAGCATTCGGCTTCTGTGTCGTCTGAATGTTTGCCAGATGCCAAACCTGCAATACTTCAACTACGGCATTGTTGATGCTTGCAGACAGCGTTAGCCTCTTCACTTTCATGTCGTAGAAAACTCTCCGCAGAATTTCAACAACTGTAGGCAGTTGATTTAGGTTCTCAATACAATGACGTGGCTGCCCAATTAACCACACGTTTGTTGCATATCTAGTACGAAGTGCTGCACCCGACATGGCCACATCAGCGCCAGTGCAACGAATGACAACAGTTACTGCTTCCTTGACGATCAGTAGCTATGTAATAACTTAATGACTTGTCGTCTCGATCGGCTATGAGAACGGATCCATTTCTGTTAGACAGTTTTATCATAGAAAGATCAGCCACCTGCATACTTGTCCATGCGTAGGGGATTATTACACTGTATCTTGTAATACGATTAACTCGAGTTCCACTAACTAGTAAGCTGTGTTAGTAAGTGGTGCTGTTTTGACAACTTGAATGTTAAGTAGATATTGATATATTGCGTTCATCATCACAAACCATTGCTGTTTGCCATGCAAAAGTAGCCATGGCTGATCCCTTAGGCAAAGTGCGGAAGGCAGCTGAGTGAAGCTAACTAATAATAACTGCAGCAAGTTAGCGGAAACCCCCCCAACAACCGGTGAATTTAAAAGAGTTGCCGTTAGCTCCGGGGGAATGTTCGGCCCGCTCAGAGTAATCAGCGACGATCCTGATTCCTCAAGGGATGAATTTATCTTTTTCTTGCATTTTTAAATAAACGTTGGGTTTCTTCAGCTTTTCTTCAGCATTTTCTGTGTCGTCTAAATTTGTTTTCTGGGCCCAAAACCCCCTTTTCCCCAATTTATTAATGGGATTTTGATGTTTCCCCAGACAGCTTGGGCCCCTCTTATTTCATGTCTTTAAAAATTTTCTCAGAATTTCTATTTTTTGTAGGGCAATTTTGATTTAGGTTTTTCAATACTGACGGGGCCCTTGAACTAAAATTTAACCCACCGAAATGGATTCTACATACGAAATTTACCCAAAAAAAGGGCCCCAAAATCTGCGCCATTTTGAAGGGAAATTTTGGACAACAGTTACTGCTTCTTATATCAGTACTTATGTAATAATTAATTATTGTGTCTCGATCGGTAGTGAGAAGGATATTTTGTTAGACAGTTTTATCATAGAAAGATAGCCACCTGCATACTTGTCATGCGTAGGGGATTATTACACTGTATCTTGTAATACGATTAACTCGAGTTCCACTAACTAGTAAGCTGTGTTAGTAAGTGGTGCTGTTTTGACAACTTGAATGTTAAGTAGATATTGATA
>JAODUO010000118.1:277500-282500 GCA_025642075.2 Ridgeia piscesae
GCCTGCCTCAACGCCGTCCTCCACAAACCAAGAGATAGTATTCGTCACTGCCTGCCTCAACGCTGTCCTCCACAAACCAACAGATAGTATTCGTCACTGCCTGCCTCAACGCCGTCCTCCACAAACCAAGAGATAGTATTCGTCACTGCCCGCCTCAACGCCGTCCTCCACAAACCAACAGATAGTATTCGTCACTGCCTCCTGCCTCAACGCCGTGCTCCACAAACCAATAGAGCACGGTATGTGATAAGCGGATTACGTTGTCGATTATGGATGCTAATCCACTATGAACACTAATCGACGTCAGGCCACATGAGACCACTGCTAAGACACGACCATATTTGACAACGAAAGCCTTAATCTATATCAATAAATGTCGCTTCATCACATAGCAGACCTCTAAGTCAAGTAGTCAAACAGAGTCCTACGGTTCGACAATAATTATGCAAAAATGTGGCTAAGACGTACTTGTGAATAGTTCTTCTAAACGAGAACAAACAGATATGTTGTTACGAAACAGTTCCAGATTATGATTAACGAATATCAGAAATTACGGTTGCTTAGCATAATTAAGGGGCATTTAGTTTGACATATTATTAGACAAATATAAAATATTTCGATAACACTAAATTATGAAGTTAAGTTCTTTTACACGACAACATCCACTCCTCAGGACTGATCAAAGCAACATCCACTCCTCAGGACTGATCAAGGCAACATCCACTCCTCAGGACTGATGAAGGCAGCATCCACTGTTCGGGACTGATCAAGGCAACATCCACTCCTCAGGACTGATGAAGGCAGCATCCACTGTTCGGGACTGATCAAGGCAACATCCACTCCTCAGGACTGATCAAGGCAACATCCACTCCTCATGACTGATCAAGGCAACATCCACTCCTCATGACTGATCAAGGCAACATCCACTCCTCAGGACTGATCAAGGCAACATCCACTCCTCGGGATTGATCAAAGCAACATCCACTCCTCAGGACTGATCAAAGCAACATCCACTCCTCAGGACTGATCAAAGCAACATCCACTCCTCAGGACTGATCAAGGCAACATCCACTCCTCAGGACTGATCAAGGCAACATCCACTCCTCAGGACTGATCAAGGCAACATCCACTCCTCAGGACTGATCAAGGCAGCATCCACTGTTCGGGACTGATCAAGGCAACATCCACTCCTCAGGACTGATCAAGGCAACATCCACTCCTCGGGATTGATCAAAGCAACATCCACTCCTCAGGACTGATCAAAGGGAACATCCACTCCTCCGGACTGATCAAGGCAACATCCACTCCTCAGGACTGATCAAGGCAACATCCACCCCTCAGGACTGATCAAGGCAACATCCACTCCTCAGGACTGATCAAGGCAACATCCACTCCTCAGGACTGATCAAGGCAACATCCACTCCTCCGGACTGATCAAGGCAGCATCCACTGTTCGGGACTGATCAAGGCAACATCCACTCCTCAGGACTGATCAAAGCAACATCCACTCCTCAGGACTGATCAAGGCAACATCCACTCCTCAGGACTGATCAAGGCAACATCCACTCCTCAGGACTGACCAAGGCAACATCCACTCCTCAGGACTGATCAAGGCAACATCCACTCCTCAGGACTGATCAAGGCAACATCCACTCCTCAGGACTGATCAAGGCAACATCCACTCCTCGGGACTGATCAAGGCAACATCCACTCCTCGGGACTGATCAAGGCAACATCCACTCCTCAGGACTGATCAAGGCAACATCCACTCCTCAGGACTGATCAAGGCAACATCCACTCCTCGGGACTGATCAAGGCAACATCCACTCCTCAGGACTGATCAAGGCAACATCCACTCCTCAGGACTGATCAAGGCAACATCCACTCCTCAGGACTGATCAAGGCAACATCCACTCCTCGGGACTGATCAAGGCAACATCCACTCTTCAGGACTGATCAAGGCAACATCCACTCCTCGGGACTGATCAAGGCAACATCCACTCCTCAGGACTGATCAAGGCAACATCCACTCCTCAGGACTGATCAAGGCAACATCCACTCCTCAGGACTGATCAAGGCAACATCCACTCCTCGGGACTGATCAAGGCAACATCCACTCCTCAGGACTGATCAAGGCAACATCCACTCCTCAGGACTGATCAAGGCAACATCCACTCCTCGGGACTGATCAAGGCAACATCCACTCCTCAGGACTGATCAAGGCAACATCCACTCCTCAGGACTGATCAAGGCAACATCCACTCCTCGGGACTGATCAAGGCAACATCCACTCCTCAGGACTGATCAAGGCAACATCCACTCCTCAGGACTGATCAAGGCAACATCCACTCCTCAGGACTGATCAAGGCAACATCCACTCCTCAGGACTGATCAAGGCAACATCCACTCCTCAGGACTGATCAAGGCAACATCCACTCCTCAGGACTGATCAAGGCAACATCCACTCCTCGGGACTGATCAAGGCAACATCCACTCCTCAGGACTGATCAAGGCAACATCCACTCCTCAGGACTGATCAAGGCAACATCCACTCCTCAGGACTGATCAAGGCAACATCCACTCCTCAGGACTGATCAAGGCAACATCCACTCCTCAGGACTGATCAAGGCAACATCCACTCCTCCGGACTGATCAAGAAGCGTTATAGCAATATCATGACTTACGTTTGGTTAATGACACTATCAAATTAATTGATGCTAGGATTTGGTCAATGTCAACCTGACATAAACTGGGAACTAATGATTCGTTCGTAACTGTTGATGCGTTTCGTTCCAAATGTGACATTTCTCTTCTAATTTCGCGGCGTAATATGACGATGTTGTCATGACATGCCAGCGATCCCAGCTATACCGGTTGAGTATAGCAATAACTGAATGCCTGTTGTAAAGGTGGAGACGTTGTGCTTTAAACCATATCATAAAATATAGGCATACGTAGACTTATATGTAGTATTGCGAATAACAATGTTAGTTTTGAAGCGAAACAACATGTATACCCTTCAGACGAAAAGAACTTGCAAAGAAATTAATGACCGCGTTTTTACCGCTTTAAATATTTTCCGGATTCATGTTCGGATGAAACCCGATCTTTGTTAAAAACAAGTAACATGTGTGTTGACGCAATATATATTACAAGGGTACACATGCTACATGAATTAAATAAGCGTGTAAAACAATAGCATACGACATTCTCATCAAATGGTATCTATCTGTTTTGAAAAGTTCATTAAGATGTCGCTACACATAATACGCTGGTTAACTTATCGAAAATGGCACAAGTCTACCGTTGGCGTAAATCACGACACCTGCGTAATTAACACGGGCACGTTCGAAATGTCAGGCGATTATGCGGACATGATAATCAAAGGGCATATTACTTGTGACTTATGTCGCCATTACTTAAGCTCGTCTGTATCTCAATACATTACACTCGCATCGTTCAATTACAAGCAAGTGAGTTGGACCGACAGATAAACCGCGTGGGTTTACTATAACGTGTAAATCGTCTTGTCAGCTCATAGCGTCGTTGTCATCAGAGAGCTTCTAGAATGAACCCTCTGAGGACACGACGCAGAAGCTAAAAAGACAATAAACATAATTTGAAGGTGACATCAGATGAAGAAATTACAATGCCTGGACCTACAGGTTTCTTCTAGAGATGAAGAAAGCAGCAAGAAAGAGAGAGAGAGAGAGAGAGAGAGAGAGAGAGAGAGAGAGAGAGAGAGAGAGAGAGAGAGAGAGAGAGCTGCGACAAGAGATGCTATATGGTCTTATGCTCCAGCTGATGCGCAGAGCTCTGACTACATGAATATATAAATACCGTACAAAATATGAAGGAATACACAGGTAAAAATGGGCCAAAAGCGCTGGTGTCCTTTGGAATATAATAAGTTTGTAGTATGAGTGAACTGGATTTCGATGAATCATAGTCACTGCCTACTCTCTTCAGTGTAATCATCTACTTGGCATTTTATCCGGGTATTCATATGAAATTACCAGAAACACAGCCAACTTGTGTGAATGAATGCAGGAACTGGTTAGTAGTGGTTTTAGTCAAGACGGCGTTATCTAATTCTAGTTGCATCAGCAAGCCCAGCGATAAGAATACACTTGATATCAATACAATGCATATTTCATTCTGTAGTTGTTCATAGTATTAATTTTATATATTTGTCACTTACAAGCGACAATGCGCCATATGAAAATGTACTCAACTTGCAACTATAAGGAAGTCAATGGTTTTGAAAACCTGCAGAAGCAGCCTGCCACAGATGGAATATCAATTAGCTGTGCTTTCCAGGCAGACCACTTGGCCTTCAGTGTGTGGCAGTCTCCAATACACAATACAGAAGCCAATGTAGCGATAGATGCAAAATGGCGACAACCAAAACGGCGACAGTTCCAAAACGGCGACAGATCAAAACGAGGACAAACCAAAACGACGACAACAAAAATGGCGACTGATCGCAAACTGCAGAGATACGCTGCCAGCATCCTAAGATATTTTTAATACAGAACGCTCCACTTTTGAGAGAACTAAACTGGCTGCCACAACCAGAGCGTGTGAAATACAAACAGGGTTAATTGGTGTTAAAACAGGAAATGGATTGGCTCCTGACTATATATGTGTAAATATAAATATGCATCAGATGTTTCTGAAAGAATAAAAGGATCATATACTAGAGGGGATTTTTATATTTCAAAAGCCCTATTCAAGGTCTTCAAAAACGATGGCGTACAAATATGGAACACAATAAAGCATGTAAGAAGTAAGAAACAGCAACTGCGTAAGTATGTTTAAGACAGCATACTTAAAGGACATTGTTAGCTTAGACAATCAGTGAAACAGTTAATTTGGACATTTTAATGAGCAAGCGTCATACTGTATTTATTCATTGATAAATCTATTTCTATATAGATATCTGAATTATATATATATATATATATATATATATATATATATATATATATATATATTTC
>JAODUO010000118.1:290000-317500 GCA_025642075.2 Ridgeia piscesae
TTCTACGACATACTTGTATCTTCAACGTGACGTGATGTGGGATAATTACGTCATTCTACGACATACTTGTATCTTCAACGTGACATGCTGTGGGATAGTTACGTCATTCTACGACATACTTGTATCTTCAACGTGACGTGATGTGGGATAATTACGTCATTCTACGACATACTTGTATCTTCAACGTGACATGCTGTGGGATCATTACGTCATTCTACGACATACTTGTATCTTCAACTTGACATGCTGTGGGATAGTTACGTCATTCTACGACATACTTGTATCTTCAACGTGACGTGATGTGGGATAATTACGTCATTCTACGACATACTTGTATCTTCAACGTGACATGCTGTGGGATCATTACGTCATTCTACGACATACTTGTATCTTCAACGTGACATGCTGTGGGATCATTACGTCATTCTACGACATACTTGTATCTTCAACTTGACATGCTGTGGGATAGTTACGTCATTCTACGACATACTTGTATCTTCAACGTGACATGCTGTGGGATCATTACGTCATTCTACGACATACTTGTATCTTCAACGTGACATGCTGTTGGATCATTACGTCATTCTACGACATACTTGTATCTTCAACTTGACATGCTGTGGGATAGTTACGTCATTCTACGACATACTTGTATCTTCAACGTGACATGCTGTGGGATAGTTACGTCATGCTACGACATACTTGTATCTTCAACGTGACATTATGTGGGACAGTTACGTCATTCTACGACATACTTGTATCTTCAACGTGACATGCTGTGGGATAGTTACGTCATTCTACGACATACGTGTATCTTCAACGTGACGTGCTGTAGGATCATTACGTCATTCTACGACATAAGTGTATCTTCAACGTGACGTGCTGTGGGATAATTACGTCATTCTACGACATACTTGTATCTTCAACGTGACATGCTGTGGGATAGTTACGTCATTCTACGACATACTTGTATCTTCAACGTGACATGCTGTGGGATAGTTACGTCATTCTACGACATACTTGTATCTTCAACGTGACGTGATGTGGGATAATTACGTCATTCTACGACATACTTGTATCTTCAACGTGACATGCTGTGGGATAGTTACGTCATTCTACGACATACTTGTATCTTCAACGTGACGTGATGTGGGATAATTAGGTCATTCTACGACATACTTGTATCTTCAACGTGACATGCTGTGGGATCATTACGTCATTCTACGACATACTTGTGTCTTCAACTTGACATGCTGTGGGATAGTTACGTCATTCTACGACATACTTGTATCTTCAACGTGACGTGATGTTGGATAATTACGTCATTCTACGACATACTTGTATCTTCAACGTGACATGCTGTGGGATCATTACGTCATTCTACGACATACTTGTATCTTCAACGTGACATGCTGTGGGATCATTACGTCATTCTACGACATACTTGTATCTTCAACTTGACATGCTGTGGGATAGTTACGTCATTCTACGACATACTTGTATCTTCAACGTGACATGCTGTGGGATCATTACGTCATTCTACGACATACTTGTATCTTCAACGTGACATGCTGTTGGATCATTACGTCATTCTACGACATACTTGTATCTTCAACTTGACATGCTGTGGGATAGTTACGTCATTCTACGACATACTTGTATCTTCAACGTGACATGCTGTGGGATAGTTACGTCATGCTACGACATACTTGTATCTTCAACGTGACATTATGTGGGACAGTTACGTCATTCTACGACATACTTGTATCTTCAACGTGACATGCTGTGGGATAGTTACGTCATTCTACGACATACGTGTATCTTCAACGTGACGTGCTGTAGGATCATTACGTCATTCTACGACATAAGTGTATCTTCAACGTGACGTGCTGTGGGATAATTACGTCATTCTACGACATACTTGTATCTTCAACGTGACATGCTGTGGGATAGTTACGTCATTCTACGACATACTTGTATCTTCAACGTGACATGCTGTGGGATAGTTACGTCATTCTACGACATACTTGTATCTTCAACGTGACGTGATGTGGGATAATTACGTCATTCTACGACATACTTGTATCTTCAACGTGACATGCTGTGGGATAGTTACGTCATTCTACGACATACTTGTATCTTCAACGTGACGTGATGTGGGATAATTAGGTCATTCTACGACATACTTGTATCTTCAACGTGACATGCTGTGGGATCATTACGTCATTCTACGACATACTTGTGTCTTCAACTTGACATGCTGTGGGATAGTTACGTCATTCTACGACATACTTGTATCTTCAACGTGACATGCTGTGGGATCATTACGTCATTCTACGACATACTTGTATCTTCAACGTGACATGCTGTGGGATCATTACGTCATTCTACGACATACTTGTATCTTCAACTTGACATGCTGTGGGATAGTTACGTCATTCTACGACATACTTGTATCTTCAACGTGACATGCTGTGGGATCATTACGTCATTCTACGACATACTTGTATCTTCAACGTGACATGCTGTTGGATCATTACGTCATTCTACGACATACTTGTATCTTCAACTTGACATGCTGTGGGATAGTTACGTCATTCTACGACATACTTGTATCTTCAACGTGACATGCTGTGGGATAGTTACGTCATGCTACGACATACTTGTATCTTCAACGTGACATTATGTGGGACAGTTACGTCATTCTACGACATACTTGTATCTTCAACGTGACATGCTGTGGGATAGTTACGTCATTCTACGACATACGTGTATCTTCAACGTGACGTGCTGTAGGATCATTACGTCATTCTACGACATAAGTGTATCTTCAACGTGACGTGCTGTGGGATAATTACGTCATTCTACGACATACTTGTATCTTCAACGTGACATGCTGTGGGATCATTACGTCATTCTACGACATACTTGTATCTTCAACTTGACATGCTGTGGGATAGTTACGTCATTCTACGACATACTTGTATCTTCAACGTGACATGCTGTGGGATCATTACGTCATTCTACGACATACTTGTATCTTCAACGTGACATGCTGTTGGATCATTACGTCATTCTACGACATACTTGTATCTTCAACTTGACATGCTGTGGGATAGTTACGTCATTCTACGACATACTTGTATCTTCAACGTGACATGCTGTGGGATAGTTACGTCATGCTACGACATACTTGTATCTTCAACGTGACATTATGTGGGACAGTTACGTCATTCTACGACATACTTGTATCTTCAACGTGACATGCTGTGGGATAGTTACGTCATTCTACGACATACGTGTATCTTCAACGTGACGTGCTGTAGGATCATTACGTCATTCTACGACATAAGTGTATCTTCAACGTGACGTGCTGTGGGATAATTACGTCATTCTACGACATACTTGTATCTTCAACGTGACATGATGTGGGTTAGTTACGTCATTCTACGACATACTTGTATCTTCAACGTGACGTGCTGTGGGATCATTACGTCATTCTACGACCTACTTGTATCTTCAACGTGACATGCTGTGGGATAATTACGTCATTCTACGACATACTTGTATCTTCAACGTGACGTGATGTGGGATAATTACGTCATTCTACAACATACTTATATCTTCAACGTGGCCTGTTGCGGATAATTACAACTAGATTAAAATACCGCTGCTCTGCGTATTATTAGATCGTCTGTTGATGATGAACATCAATTAAAAAATAAGTGCATCACCATTATAACAGTTGTTTTGGTGAAACAAATCAGCATTGGTTATGACAATTGTAGTTTCACCTTAATAAACTTCTTGCAGGCCAACACAGTGCCAGATTCCCCGTGAGTGTTATTGATGGCACGTACAGCAAATCACGGACAATATTATATACGGCAACGTCGCACGGTACTACAGGGAACGGCTATAACCGTAATAATTGTGTTAACATATTCGCAGTTAGAGTGGAGAGTTACAGACGCACTTCAAAGAAGACACAAATAGATATAGCAAGAAGTTATATTATGTAGACTACTTCGTGAACGTTAAAATCTAAATACGGATTAAATTAAATTATTTTTTATAGTTCCCGCTATTCCCACGACATAAATGTAACGGAACCCCGGGGATTAAGGCCACCATCAGAACGGGAACAAACTGACCCGAATAGCAAGATAATTGAGACATCATTTATATACAAACAGTGTTGAACCATTCTGTGGTCACCTTACTTGAGAAGTTATTGTGTCATAAAGTTGAGCGATGTGACGTATGACTGCACTTTTTTCGAAGGCAAACATTTAAAAATTAACTTCCATGTTTTATTTATTTTTGGTCGATTTATGTTTACATCGGTATTATTGATCGAGCATTATTTGGACTGTCTCTATCCTTATTATAATAATCTGCAGCTTTACATAATCAAACAGTTCCGTTTTAGTCAACACTACACTTGAAACGTGCGAGCACATGAAGCCACAACTTTACATATATGCTTACGTTGATTTGAATCTCACGGCGCATATATGAAACGGATTACCCGGATGATTTTATCAATCTATGAATAAAGTTTATGTTATTATAATATCGTGGGCGTATGGAAGACTGATCACCGCAAATTCAAGACTTATTCGTATGAAACCGCAGTTCCACCATCAACCTTCGGCGGTCCCTCGTTCTAATGATGACTTGTAGTTGTACGTCCATGCTCACAATTTTATTAATTGTTTATTTATGTTACCCCTCTGAGCGCAGAAACGTTATGTTATAAACGCTATAGAAGTTACTAATCTATTATGTTATTATTAAAACTTATCGGTGGCCTTTTAGCTTAAATAGACTAAATGCAAAGCAGAATAGCAGTAGCGTGCAAAAATTTTAGTAGGTCATCTTGCCTTTTTATGGATGCACGCACGGCAGTTGTCACGAATGAGTTCGAGTAATGGCGGCTAATAAACTGGCGGCGACAAGTGTTGGATTACGTTACGTTACAGCGGAAGGTTTTTCCCGTAGCAGTATTAAAATAATTGTATCAATTGTTCGCAATTTTTACAAACACTGCTAATGAAGGTATAGAATTGTGTAGCTGGAATGATTTCACTAAACCTAGAGGTTATTTATAAAATCAAATTAAGTAACTATTATTATCAAACGTTTTATTTGAACGGGATTGATTGTGTTATTATGAAGGAAAGTATGATATTAGTAAAACAATACAGAAAACTGATTATCATGTCTAAATGTAATTAATTATTTTTTGTTAGCATGAAACGAAATATATACACAATTGTGATTACATATAAACCCGCAAACATATCTCATTGTTAAATGCTCTCAGTACATCGGTTTGTTATAGACGAGAGACACAACAGACACATTTGACGTAATGTAGCATTGAACCAGTGTGTAGGATCTTTTGTTGATATTACTGACAACGACCTGACAAATTGCGCATGGTCGACACATGTTTAATGCAGGATAAGGTAACATGCTTATTTACACGAGCCCTGTCCTTCCAAACACCTGGGGCAGGGGTTTGTCCACGTCTTGGTCAAGCTTCGGTTACGTCCTCTTGAAAAACTCGCATATTCAATTATGTACGTTTTACATAAAACGTTTCATTTTGATATGCAAATAAACTGAACATGGTTGAAACTTTATTTGTGATGCACGCCAACTTATTCAATGTATTGTTCGTTCTAGACAACGTAAGTGTTTAATCTGTTTTGTTTATCTTCCATTGATAACTTTTGTATCGTTCGCCTGTCTTTCTCTTAATGTTTTATTATCCGGAGCACCTACTCGTGTCAACGTTAATAATGTATATTTACATAGCGCCCTTTTCAGCTGAAATTACTCAAAGGTGCTTTACAAATTCATTACAACAAAGTAAATACTAAACAATTGTTTTTAATTCAGGCGTCGAAATTACGAAATTGAGCCATACGCCCTTGGACGTCATAAAAATCGCTTTTTTGTGTGCAAAACACCTTAAGACATAAAATGAATAAATAAATATCGATTTAAAAATTGCCGATGTAATGTAATTATTTTATTCAATTAATACTAAATCAGATATCAAGTCTCACGACACAGACCATCGAGGCCTCCACGATGTCCCTGTTAGTGAATGAAATCTTTTAGGATCTTGGCAACCGTATCGTCATCCATCTCCCACTTATCATAGTCATACTCAGTGTCACCATTGTCAGTGACGATATTGGGCCTCCTTGATCGGGGCCCAGCATTGCTCGAATGCGTCACTGCAGATGATGAATCAAACTGGTCAATATCAGGGTTTCAAAAAAACGGTCATCAGATCTGCCCGGAGCTTGCTGCTCCAGTCCGTTTTAACAAACTTCACGTGGGAATCCGCTTTTCTACTGAAGAGGCGGGAAGGTTGAAAATCAGTTCAATGAGTCCCAGTAGGCCTACATTGGGGCACTGTGTCCCAAATGACAAGTGTACTTCCTCCCATGACAGCTTCTTCCCTGTGTGGTAACATATGTAGAGAAGACACTTAACCTTGGTCCAATCTGGTTCCATTCAGCCCAGAGGATGAAAGCTAGGATCTGTCAAGTTATTTTTCGATACGTTCACGTATGTAACTCAAAATGTTTGCATTGGAATTTCTACTCGCCTTGGGCGAGTGTTAAGTTCGATCCCTGTTTAAAAGTCTAACCAAAATACATTTCTGCTTCTTACTACATGCTATTGACTAATCGACGTTGGAGCCGCCAACGGCAATACAGAGCCTTCGCGCTACCACCATGGCGGCGCGAACAAATCAAAGATGGCCGAGCAGCAGTCTGATATGAAGACATACGATGCTCATCGCGCATCGCGACCACTGTTTGCTTCATCAATCACACTACCTGTAAATTCAGCACAAGGAGACAAGACCTGACCCATGAACAACTAAATATGACACCTCTCGTTAATAAATGGCACAGATGCAATTAACATTTCGGTAGGATATGTAAACGCGTGGTACCACGAACCATTCATTAATAAGCCGCAACTCCTGCTTCAATTATCATAATTCATCTTGGCATGTGTCTGCCTTTCAATTGCATAATGGGAATGTAGGCCCTACGACTATGTTTGCTGGTTAATTCTTTATTCATATAATTGGTAGTTTGTTGTAATTAAATTGCAGATATTATTTTGATGTTTCAATTTCATATATTAAGCACAGGTCGACAGGGGCAGAACGTGATTTAATTTCTTTTTAGAGAGAGACTGCATATTTCACACCTGTTGCAGTCTGTAAGGCCCAACACGTTAGAGAAGCCTGTGCCAACGCAATATGGAATGAATAAGGCTGGTGTATTAATTTAAGTCTGCCAAGAATGGCTTACCAAGTATTGTTGATGTCAGACAGCATGGCCCAAAATAGAGAATTGTTCCAGGTATATAGCAAAACACGTGGCTTCATCTTAAACACTAATATACGTGTATATCTGTCTTGTCGTGTTGGCGTAACATGCTTAGGAGTAATTAAAAACAAATCTATATGACAACGTCAGCTTTTTGCAATCACAGCTACCATACCAAATCGAATTAGTTTGTTACTTTTATTTGTACACACTACACAAAATTGAGCCGTACACATTTTTCAACCAATGCACAGTAAATGTATCAAAGTAATACAGATGTATGCGTAATTTAGAAAAACAATTACGGGGTAGTCTGAAATAAGTGGCGCACAGTGACATCAGGAATACAAAAACCGAAAAACAAATTAGTTACTGATTGGCTAAACCAACGAAATGACAAAAACAAACTCTACACTTGGGATTAAACAGCAGAAAAAATGCAATCGCCGGTAGAGGTTACACGTGTGTGGCGCCTTTAGACAGATGACAAATTAGTTGTTAATAAATAACTGGTGGGATGTTCGTCCTCAACAGTATCATGACAAAGAGGCAACGCTGTCACAAGAGAACAAACTACAAGCCCGCCTGGATGACAATTCATTCTTGAACTGTCTCCTACTAATGCCTTTTGACATCAGTTCTGTTCTGGATCGTCTCCTACTGATGTTGAGACCACTGGACTATCTTGATGTCAACTCTGTTCTGTGTCGTCTCTCACTAATTTTGCGATCACTTGATTATCTTGGTATCCGGATCATCGCCACGTATGTTGAGAACACTTGACTGTCTTGATATCAGTTTTGTTCTGGATCATCTCCCACTAATGTTGAGAATGTTAATACGACTGGATTGTCTTGATATCAATTCTGTTCTGGATCATATCCCATTAATGTTGAGACCACTTGATTGTACTGACATCAGTTCTCTTCTGGATCATCTTTCACTAATGTTGAGACCACTGGATCAATTTGATATCATATCTGTTCTGGATCATTTTCCACTACTGTTTAGAATTCTGGATCAACATGATATCAATTCTGTTCTGGATCACCTCCTGCTGATGTTGAGAATCTTGAACCACTGTGTTGACATCAGTTCTCTTCTGGATCATCTGCCACTAATGTTGAGACCACTGGATCGACTTGATGTCAATTCCCTCCTGAATCATCTCCCACAGAGGGCTGAAACATGGACAAATTAACTTCAGTAAGACAGTACAGAATTATGATACTACATTTTATTAATGTAATATGAATAAAGTATTGCAACCATTGTTAACATAGTTATTTTTATGTAGCCAGTACATAAATTTCAACTATGGATCATATAATATCGAAACAAAAGCGAAATTGAAATTGTTGTTTCTGCATCAACCAATATTGGCTAAATATGTTACTTACATCCATTCATAGACAGACAGACAGGAATTATTTTTTTGATATAATTTTTACATTAATTACAGTTTATTGAACACCAATTCTGCATATATATATATATATATATATATATATATATATATATATATATATATATATTAATATCAATAATATATATTATTTATTCATATATCATCATCTTATTGAATAAACATATATATATATATATATATATATATATATATATATATATATATATTATATGTTTATTCAAATTACAAATGCATGGAAAACTGGTCATATATGAATATAATAATATATTATTTATTTATTGATTACTTTATTCTAATCATTCTGAATCTGGTGCCATATAATACATAATTATTACATTAACTCGTGCACAATATTAATAGCAGAACATTTATTTGAGAGCAAACTAACAACCCCCATGGTAGGAACTTGTGACACAGCATTTTACTTGTCACGGGGAAAATGTAGACATAAATGATAAGTGATAAAGGAGGGTTAATACCTCATTTCTCTCAGTCGTGTCACATTCTGTATGCAGGCGTCTGCGGTGAAGTCCACTTCTTCCACAGTTGTGAAGCGGCCAATACCAAACCTGGTGGACAAGACACTGAGTCAGGCACTGGTCAATGGTAGTAACAACACATCTCTATTACTGACCTATCAACTAATGCAGCAAAGCATTCATGACTGAACAAGTAAAGAACGAAGCACTGCAAGAGGAGGTGTAGTTGGCGACACTGTTCCCTGGCTTGTTTCCCACACAATGCACAAGTTGCTGAGTCATTCATACTCTGTCCCAGTTGCTGTTCTTGTCCGTTAATTATGGTGGCACAAAACCCTGTTACTGCAACCCGTTGAAGCTCGTGAAAAACTCCAGGTGCAAGACACACTAGAGGCACAATCGAATGGTTTAGGGACGCTTAGGAAGCCAGCTTAGCCAAATACAAGCTCTAGAGGGAACATGCCACCAAGCAGGCTCCCGTGAATCAGCATGTGACTAGCTGATCTACACAAACCCTTCAAGGAAAGTGACTGATCTGCTGTTGTCTGTAAAATCAACAATGAAAGGAAATAACAGACAATTAATCCCAAAATGGTGCAATCTAAAAAATGACTAGTTAAGGTTCCTAGCGATAAACCCACATTTGAGCCAGACCAAGACATAATTAGCAACACCTCATGGCTTGTAAGAATAAACAGATGTACGTGAGCCATCATGCTTCAGCCTACGACTTAAACAGTACAGCTGCTGACCGAACTATATATAGCAAGTAACAAATGGCTGCACTAGAGCAGATTGGAGATGTTCATCCAAGAACTTGAGCAATGAGAAATTGGGTAAATTCTCAGTCTGCACACGGCATCACCCAAGGTTCGTTCACGTATGACAGTAACTGGTCTCAACGGATGGGGTCCTCTCGAAAACATCAATGAACCAACGCACAAAGGAACAGACCAAGAATCAGGCCGAATGATAGACGTGTACTGTATTCCGATGTCGATCTTTGACATTATCACAGTCTGTGGCTGTCAGACTGCACACAGGCTACACCACGAGAGTACCATTGTGGGACGCAATAAATGATGGCTAAGCTGCCCATTAGACGTGATCACATTATCACCATCGTCTCGCGTTAGAGCAGATCGCATCAATGAACAGCTGCTTTATGTCGACACATCTTCTATTAAACATGATGTTTGGCATGCAGAGAACAGGCACCCGACAATCACAGCATCTTTTTAGACAACACCAGTTCAAGTATCAACTGTGTTTGCTGGCCAGACAAATTACCCACTTACATTTACTGCAGCAAAAAATCGCTTTTACAAAAGAGAAACTATGCATACAAAACACGCACATGTCATTTCGTGACAGATGCAGTGCATTTGGAAATTTTTCCGTGGATTATCAATAGCTGTTATAGGTTGAGTAAGTACACAAAATCATCCATACCGTACAGCATTACATAAACATGAGTCAGTGGCACATTGGTCTGCACCAGGCAATGCTAGGTAAATAAATCAACCACAACTCAAGAAAAACATCAATGGACACCAATGCTATTGCTGAAATCCAAACTGGACAGCTTTGTGGTTAACATAAGTTGGCGACTGTGACTTTTGGAAGGCATCTTGTAAGCTGTAATACCTCAAAATTGCATGTGGGTTTTGGTGGGTGATGATTTGATGGAAGGCAATACCTTTGCTATTCACTTTGTGCACATTTAGACTGGATTGTCTGTCGCACACGTGAACATACATATCAACTGCGACATACATATCAACTGGTAAAAATGTGAACGTGCCTGACGAATCATTCACTCGGCTGTTCCTCACTTCATTTCACAGCAAGACAAACACTACGTGACCAGAATGGGCCCAGACAAATTTGACACACATCTGAGCATGCAGCCTGCACCAACCTGATGGACGAGTGTGCGAGATCTTCCTCTGTGCCGATGGCCCGCAGTACGTACGACGGCTCCAGCGATGCTGATGTGCAGGCACTAAAAAGCAACAACACCATTATATCACTGCCGACTTTGTCTTGCTTCCGCAATGAATAGAACATGTGAATAACAACCCAATGGAATAGGACGTAAATGACAAATAAGATATTGGCACTGTGATCATGTCGTTCCTTTGTTATTAGTTGTTCTAGCATATCTCTGTTAGTGTTTAATCTATGAGGCTGACATTTTGTAGATGTACTAATGGGCCCATTGAGGTGGCTTGAATGATTACATATTTTTATTTCACAGAGGGCCCTCAGTGGAATTTGGATACTGGCAGATTCAACATAATTTTATTGTGTCCTACGTTGTCATAGTAATTATAATAATGCATGTAATAACATATAATGTCACTAGACTTGTGTATAGTTTCAAAGGATGTGAGGGTCAGTCTTTTTCTAGTGACATTTAAACTAATTTGCTTTAATATAATACTTATATTACTTATAGTACCTTTATTCATTTTTATATTAAAGCTAGCTTATGTTGTATTACTTATGTATTCATTTATATCACAGGTACACTGATATAAACATTGTACGGATAATGCACTATATGAATGCACACAGTTTTTTATGTGTGCATGTGTGCCTTGTAACTACTTCAAAATATTGTCTAAAATTAAATACTTTACCAACAAAACATTGTACACTGTACGTCAAAGAGCGGTGTATGATATTACAATTATTAATATTCAGTTTGGGTAATCGTTCCAGTGATAGTTATGATAGAACTAAATCAGTCAGACCTAAGCTTGCAATCAAAACTACAACATTTTAAAACGAAATTAAAATATCTGTTTAAAATACTGTTTATTCCTGAAATGCTTACACCTTTTTCTTTTTAATAGATAAGTAAAAAAACCTACAAAAGACAAAAATGGATTAGATATATATTTTGCAATGACTGTGTTTATAGTTGAATGCTTTGTTAGTGTTTTGTCTGCATCGTTCAAATTGCAAATCAATGTTTTGGACTTATTTTCTACAACTTGATGGGCAGCATACTGTTAATATTAAGAACATCATAAAAATACTTAAATACTGACAAAGTTGCTTTAAATATTCTCCTGCATTGCTGACCTTCCAGAAGACAGGGCAACATCTTTGAGGGCCATCAGCAAACTCTCTCCCTCCACATAGGCAAACGACAGATTCAAACAACCTGCAATATAATGACAACGTCAGTACAACACGTGCGCAGACTAGGAGGATATACTATATTATAATTTGTAGCAAAAAAGTCTAAATGTCATATCATACATACACACGTACGCACACATTTCCTCTATATGATGTGGATTTTTATATTTTGGTGGGAATCTTAGTGAACATAGAAACATCAAAGCTGCCATCTGGTGGAAATTGGAAACACAACAGACACATGCTGCACTCTTGTGGATAAACTTGTGATACTTGTCACGTTCACTAACTGCCAGCAAACAGCAGACCTTGCCTAAGTGTAATTCATCATGAGCAGTTGTTATTCCTGGAAGAAAACACCCTAGGAACAACCGAACTCTAGTTTTCAGCTCACCTGGATACGTTTCCTCAGAATCACCATTCCGGATGACGTCTGGGATGTTAGTCATGATTTTGTCAAGCAGCCGCTGTGATAACATCCTGATTCGTCGGCTGTCATACTAGAAACAGTGAGTGTTAGTTTTTTAATCTCACAGACCTCAACTGCAATAACTGTGTATATATAAATTTATATATATATATATATATTCCTAAAAGCAGCATGCTCAGACCATTTTAAAAAATTGCCATCTTAGACTACCGTTTTAACCTGAGTCAATAGTACATTAAACTACATTTCATAAAAAAATCTAACTCTTGGTGTATGTTATATAACCAAAAATATAATGTGTTCTTATTCACACTAATAATAACCATTTTTATTTATTTTTAGTTAATTCCTAAATTCCTAGTCCAACAAAATTTTCCAAGAGTCAGGTAACATTTCGTGAATTTTCCAAATAAATAGTACAGTTTTTTTTTAATGTTCTGGGGAATACCTAATTTTAGTACGGATTTGCTTCAAAGGAAGAATATGATAATAGAGTTTTGTGTATTCATCTTAGTAATATAACAATAACTAACTCATACGGATTGAAGACTAAAAATTATTTTAGCACTAGGTAGAATCCTGAAATAGTTACCTGATTCTGTTTAACATATGTACATCACATAAGTATTGCCAAATGAATGTATTTGTATATATGTGACGTGTTCTAACAAAATGAGTCATTTCCAACGGTCTAAAAATCATGGACCTAGCTCATATAAATCAAGTTATTGCCAAAGTTATTCAACACTGAACATGCCTGGGGTAGAACAGTTCAAACTAAGAAAACACACTTGAAGTTCATGGTGATGTAAGCACTTGATTAGGAACTTTGTCCTTACAAAATTGGCCATTTGATGCTTTTGAAATAAACTCCCAAGTCTTGTTTGTTTCAAAGATATATCACGCTAACTGTTTACTGAGATTATTGCAAGTTAATCCATATATTTCGCAATGTTTTGTAGCAGCGACCCAATCGACCAGGCTTATTTACAGTTAGCGACTGCGCATTGCACCCAGATTTAGGCCAATCAGGGGCTCCCTATCAACTACACCCCCATCTCGAGTGACATTTGTTTACAGATAGGTCTCTGTGATAAGAGCTGCTATTGGCTAAAGTTGACATCATTGGGGAATCTCGCCGTCAGTGGGGAATCCAAACGAGGGCGTTCTGAGCTTTCCCACAGTACCAAAAATGTTCGCCATACATTGAGGGACACCCCAAAAATGTGACTCGAACAGGAGCAATTTATCGGTTCTGTTTTATGAAATTCATTCGTGAATTGTTATGTAGCCTTTCTAAAAAGGTTATAAAATGTACTAAATAATAAGATAATTGAGAAATAAGCATTGCCAATTAACAGAAGATATTAAATTAAAATATACTTTGGTGACAAAAAGTCAAAATTATCAAAAATCATCATGCGATGTTTATACGGTGTTTTCTCGAATTCAAGTTCGCGACATACGACTCATTTCGTTAGAACATGACACATATAGACATTTTCAGAAACAGACATTTCAACTCGCACATTGTGGCAATGCTGAACACTGTTAGAGAAAATCAGGTAACTGACTGCAAAATGTTGAGGGTTAACACTTACCTCCATTTCCTCCTGTGCCAGGGCACAGGCCGACCCAATCCCTACTACAAGGGGTGTAGGAACAGTCCCGCTCCTGATCCCCCTCTCCTGCCCCCCACCACTCTGAAGGGGTTCTATCCGCACCCTGGGACGCCGCCGCACATATATGGCACCCACACCTGTAACACGGGTGGACAGGTAAATGACTTGACATGTTTCCTAAAAGCAACGAATCTGTAATAACATCAAAATATGTAACAAAATGAGAGAATGGTATTCATCCCAATCTACCAGGGTAAGTCAGCAGGTTAGTAGAATTAGTACCCAGTTATAATCTCACAAAAAACTGGCTTGTTTATTTATTTTAAATGTTTAATCTCTGCATATCATATTTATCACAATATTGCTTATGCCTGCATCAGTGCCCACACTCAAATTAAGATTGCCTCGATGCAAGAGATCATCCAGTACATTGGTTTGCAGTACGAAAATCCTTAACTATACCATTTAGAATAAAATTCTACATATTATAGGGATAGTCTGTAGACCTTGTAACATATCAGTGCTATCATCGGTACGCCTAATCTGACGGTCTTCATGTTGTCAGACGTTTTGACTGATTAAATTGCTAACTTCCAATGCTAAGCACATTTTTGTTAAAGAAACAAGACCCCTGTGTCGTCCTGGACAAAAGTACGTGTCACCTCTGATACACTGTAAATAATACTAATAATTAGTTAACTGCTTGACCACTCTTTGCTACTGTCCTAACCTTTGGGTCCGTAGATCTTGTGGCCACTGATAGACATCAGGTCAATGTGCTGGTCGTTGACGTCTATGGGAACTTTGCCAACTGCCTGGGCTGCATCGGTGTGGAAGAATACTTTGTTTGCCCGGCACAACTTGCCGATTTCCTCGATAGGCTGCTTCACCCCGATCTCATTGTTGACTGTCATGATAGACACGAGGACCGTGTCTGGTCGGATCGCTTTTTCAAGGACCTGGCGATTGCATACAAGGATGAAATCAATTGCGGCCATCCGGGCCTCATTTTTTAAATATAAAAATTATGTTTTGCTCACTATATAATAAACATGTAATGTGTATGTGTGTATCAACACACTTAAAATAAATCGACTCTCAGCTCTTCAAGACATACAGTGCTCAAAAGTTATTATTTTTGGTGTCCAAAAACATAACATGTCCGAAAAAGTACACTACATTAAAATAATACTTTTTTTTTTTTTCCGGCATGTGTAATACAATATAAATACTTAGTTAGCCCAAATTTATGTGTAGTATGCCTAGAATGTGATTCACAAATGAAACATTCAAACCGCAATATGATATAACATGCAAATGGTAAACATGGCTGTAGCGAGATTTAACTAGAGTTTAGTGCAAGTTACCAGAAGTTACCTTGAGATCGATGATTCCATTGCTCTGCACAGGCAAATAGGTGACTTGGAACCCCTCCCCCTCCAAGGCTCGACACGAGTCCAACACACACTTGTGTTCCTAAAATTGAGCACAGATATATTTACAGTGGACATTGAATCACGCAAATTATGGTGCATTTCAAAAGGTTATTCTGTATGCTGTGTTTCATACTAGAAATCTCTTTCCAGGCAGGTGCCTAACAGTCAGCAGAAAGCATTACATCCAGCTTATAAGATTGCTCAAAGCTGTTTATTTCAACCCTCGTCACACCTGTTCATTGCAGCATCATGTATATTTCTCTAAGATCAGGTGCACAAGATGTTCATGTGGGTGTGTAACAATGCACTTGCATTTTGTTATGTTACCTTCACTTAAAGGGATACTCCAGTCATTGAGAGATTCACAGTATTTACTTATAAATGTATAATATATTGATTGTGCATAGTAATTGGCACAAAGATCGTTAATAATAATAATATATTTATTTGGTATAGCACCACATCCATAATCGTTCGTGGCGCTTCACAATATAATAAACATTTAATTATAGTACACGTATAATTAAACCAGAAACACTCCATGTTGGATTAAGGACGCTGCCATTTTGAGGCTTATGCACCAGTGACGTAAACCGATAACTGGGACATGCACGTTCGAACATCCTATGTCTGTCCAATGCTATTTGATGTATCCAGTACATCGCAGATTGCTTACGTCACTATCATAATTGTTAGCGAAGATTCCGCCAATCCTTGCCTTTTTAAACACTGTGCCAGTGACGTAAATGATTTGGCTTACGTCACTGGTGCATAAGTCTCAAATTGGCAACGCCCTGAATCTAAGATAGCATGTTTTTTTATACCTTTCAACAGCACAGCACATTTCAACTATAAGTAATTGTTTATTAACAATCTTTGTGCACAATTACTAGGCACAAACAATATATTATGCATATGTAGGTTAATACTGTGAACCTCTCACTGATTGGGGTATTCCTTTAAGTAGAATATATTTCTTTATCTGAGTAATGAAGTAGAATTCTTAGATATATTTTAGTTGTAACTAAATACACTTATGTGTAATCTTCAGTCTGTTCTTGATGTAACAAAATATTAATTTTATTTGGGATGATTGTGTTTTTCTAAAATTATGTGTGCTTTTCTAAATTAGTTATGTTTCTGGTATTTCTGTGTGGACTTATTCCAAAAGCACAACCCTTGTTGGCACATGATGATATCATATTTTGTAAATGTCTGATTCTATAAGATAAATGACGACCATTATCTATATTACAGTGGAAAAGTATCTGTATTGATCATTTTACGCTATGTATCTGATTACAGTACTTTTACTTTCCTCTACATACAATTATTTAAATTTGACTTGTACTTTATGTACCTCTTTAGAGTCCTACTTCTGTTTGAGTAACTTCTCCCTCAATTAACTGGACTTCTACTCAAGTACAAAATATACGAGCCTTATTACAGCGTTTGTACCAGCTCTGGCACATGTTAAGACAGCAGCGTACTCACTGTTTGCGTAGTTATGACATGTTTCTTCTTACTCTTGTAGAACCGCGACACACCCTTGATAGCTATGTTGTTCGACTCTGTAGCGCCACTCGTGAATATGATCTCCCGTGGGTCGGCTCCTATGAGATCTGCAACTTGCTGGAAGCAGAACATAAACGCACTCGTTACCATCTCGCCACACTATCATGAGGAGGAATGAAAACTAAGCTAAACAGCGGCTAACAGCCTCACTGAAAATCATTTACATTTTTAGTTTTGTGGAAGCAGACTGGTATGCAGTTGAGGATGACAATGACAAAAAGGAAAAATTGGGAAGATGATAATATTTTACACACATAATTTTCATATAAATATTATAAATAATTGTATGTATATAGTAAGCATATAATATATATATATATATATATACACCATGTATATATATATATATATATATATATACATAATATTATTTATATAAAAAATTATTATAAAAAATATATATATAATGTATATAGATATATATATATATATATATATATATATTATATATATATATATATATGTATGACATATATATATATATATATATATATATATATATATATATATATATATATATATAGCATACAATAGCCATACATCATATGTTTACTAGTTTTAATAAGCAGCTTGATTATTGGGATTATTCAGCTTTCTAATCTAAACAGGCCTGCGCTGTTGGCCCTGATTATGTTTACGCTTATGTTAAACACAGAACATAGTGACTAGTATCAGTGCTGTGTTTCAAGGAAATGGTACTATCAGTAGTATTAAGATAATATAATTAGCAGCTAATGATTTTGATATATACACATTTAGGAATGCCAAAGCCAGGCACACTACCATCAATCTTGTCAGCTTGCAACACGCGCGCACACGCACACATCTAGCCACTATTGCACAATTGTTCACCTTGCGTGCATTTTCCACCCCTGTCTCACTCTCCCAGCCGTAGGCGTGTGTCCGAGAGTGTGGATTGCCGTAGAAGTTTGTGAGATATGGCAACATCGCGTCCAGAACTCTCGGGTCCTGTACATGGCAAAATAACAGCAATGAAAATTGGTTTAAACAATCCACTGTAATACAGCCATATTTGACACTGAAAATTATCTTAATAAGAACAAAACAATCTGACAAGCAGTAATACTGAACCAAAAAGATGTTTGTAAAGTACACTGTATAGTTTTAAAAATGGGTCGATCAAATAGAGATTTCTTGTTTGGCACTACAATAGGAAATGCCTGTTCAAAATCAGAAAAGCTTATTATCCAGTTATGGTCAATATCGTAATGTCACAGACACATTGAACTTGCATAACTTTGCAAAACAAAATTGTTTGCAAATGTTATTAACATGTCATCACCAATGTATTACTATTAGTAACAATATTCTTAGTTATGACAATTATTTGAATAAAAACATACCCAAAGGACTAAGAAGTATTTAAAATAATACTATATTTATATACTTTTTTGAAATACGAGGTTACAAGTTTTATGTAAACTACTTGCAGTAATAAAATATAACATATTCTGGTGAAGACGATGTGAATTTTACCGTTGGTGTCGTGGCTTGTACATCAAGGTAAAGTGGCCGTAACTCGTCTGATTTTCCAATGACTGTAAACTTTTCCTGTAGCCCTAAACCAAACATCACAACCATGATTAATGATCAACTTTATCAGATATTAAATGCCATCTTAATGCTTGTTTGGGCTTGTGAGAACAAGAATAAGTGTGTTTGTTATCAATAGGTGGCTTGTCTGGGCTTGTGAGAACAAGAATAAGTGTGTTTGTTATCAACAGGTGGCTTGTCTGGGCTTGTGAGAACAAGAATAAGTGTGCTTGTTATCAATAGGTGGCTTGTCTGTGCTTGTGAGAACAAGAATAAGTGTGTTTGTTATCAACAGGTGGCTTGTCTGTGCTTGTGAGAACAAGAATAAGTGTGTTTGTTATCAATAGGTGGCTTGTCTGGGCTTGTGAGAACAAGAATAAGTGTGCCTGTTATCAATATGTGGCTTGTCTGTGCTTGTGAAAACAAGAATAAGTGTGTTTGTTATCAATAGGTGGCTTGTCTGTGTTTGTGAGAACAAGAATAAGTGTGTTTGTTATCAATAGGTGGCTTGTCTGTGCTTGTGAGAACAAGAATAAGTGTGTTTGTTATCAATAGGTGGCTTGTCTGGGCTTGTGAGAACAAGAATAAGTGTGCCTGTTATCAATAGGTGGCTTGTCTGTGCTTGTGAGAACAAGAATAAGTGTGCTTGTTATCAATAGGTGGCTTGTCTGGGCTTGTGAGAACAAGAATAAGTGTGTTTGTTATCAATAGGTGGCTTGTCTGTGTTTGTGAGAACAAGAATAAGTGTGTTTGTTATCAATAGGTGGCTTGTCTGTGCTTGTGAGAACAAGAATAAGTGTGTTTGTTATCAATAGGTGGCTTGTCTGTGCTTGTGAGAACAAGAATAAGTGTGTTTGTTATCAATAGGTGGCTTGTCTGGGCTTGTGAGAACAAGAATAAGTGTGTTTGTTATCAATAGGTGGCATGTCTGTGCTTGTGAGAACAAGAATAAGTGTGTTTGTTATCAACAGGTGGCTTGTCTGTTTGTGAGAACAAGAATAAGTGTGTTTGTTATCAATAGGTGGCTTGTCTGTGCTTGTGAGAACAAGAATAAGTGTGTTTGTTATCAATAGGTGGCTTGTCTGTTTGTGAGAACAAGAATAAGTGTGTTTGTTATCAACAGGTGGCTTATCTGTGCTTGTGAGAACAAGAATAAGTGTGTTTGTTATCAATAGGTGGCATGTCTGTGCTTGTGAGAACAAGAATAAGTGTATTTGTTATCAACAGGTGGCTTGTCTGACACTTTGCCTGGCATGTATTACCAAGTTCAAAACCCGGACTTGGAATGCATG
Source organism: Ridgeia piscesae (assembly GCA_025642075.2). Lineage (NCBI taxonomy): Eukaryota > Metazoa > Annelida > Polychaeta > Sabellida > Siboglinidae > Ridgeia > Ridgeia piscesae. Next base: position 310,341 of record JAODUO010000118.1, read on the forward strand.
ACATTCGGTGCATGGAAACGTAAAAACAAGGCTCTCCACATTGGGAACTTTGTATCCCTCATGCCTTTGAGTTAATGTTGATGCCACTCTTGTCTAAACAAATTCAGGATGTAAATGAACCACTGTTGATGACAAGTGCCACCCTCAGAGACAGAAGCTCAGACCTTAGTTAGTGCCAGCATAGAAAGGTTGATTTGGTGATGGCAACTAGAAAAGGCCGACTAGTTAAACTTAAGGAGTTAATGATACCTCACAGGTGACAAGATCACTGTAACCACAATATATACGAAGTAGTAATTCAGTACATTGTTGCTTTGCTAATAAGTCTAACAACTAGAAGGACTGCATAATATTTTAGGATACCATAGGAGGATTCTGATCGTAGGATCCTGTGTTCTCTGTGATCAGCTCTTCATTTTCTGAATCTATTAATATGAGATCGCATGTTCCGGTTCTGTGATTATTTATTTTTAATGGTGCTTCATAGTTATATAAAATATCCTAGATTTACCAGAATTTGTCTAGTCGGATTTAAATGATTTTACTGATACCACTGTTTCATGGAGACTAATTCCATGGTTTGGTAACTGTAAATATATTTTGTCTTAAATTTAGTTTAGCTCTTTGGGTGAATAATTTTAGGTGTCCCCTGTTGTTTGTGACATTTAGTTATTTCTCAAAATGTTTGGTACTTATGTAGGGATTTTTCTAGTATTATAATTATATATATATATATATATATATATATATATATATCTACCACTATTTAGGGCTACTAAAGCCATGCATACATGCACATAATTACATAATTACAAGGAGGGTTGTTTACTCCGAGAAGAGACTACAATTGACAACGGAAGGTTTCCTATGCAATCTATGTTAATTTTAGGGCCATCTGGCATACGCAGAGAACCAACCCGGGTATTTTCGTACTCTACCGGGGAGAAAAAGGTCACTGGCACCTTGCCAATATGTTGTGGACTGCCAGCTAGCGTATATGCTAATTTCTAGGGCCATCTGGTTGAAGAAGAGTAAACCCTACCCTGCTATTTGGGTAATCTGCAGAGGTGCATAGTTCATTGGCACCATGCCAAGATTTCTAGGGGTATACAGGGCTGGACAAAATGACATAATCTGGTCTAGCGTCTGTCCTCAGGCTAGAGTTTAGGGAGTATAAATAGATAGAGTTTTCATTATTCAGGGAGACTACTGGGGGAACACGTACACTGTTCACCCCGGGACACGCCGCTCCAGAGCTGTGACAGCTAGGCTTACTGTCACAGCATATACTGTGTGTGTCCTATCTGGGGAGACTACTGGGGCATATTGTCGGGAGAACAAGTATTGTTCATCCCGGAACACGCCGCTCCAGATCGCCCTGTGACACATACGGTGCGTCACAGTACATTGCGCTGCGCCGACTACTGGCGCATATTGTCAGCAGTCGTCCGCGACACACCGCTCTCCACGGGAAACAGAACACCCGTGAGTGAGTCACTTCAATATTGTGTGAATTGATGACCGCGTATAATACACGCTGTCAGTGCCGTCAGGTTGGGTAGACTTTATATTTTTATTGGTTTAGTTGTTGAAGTATTTTAGTTAGTTTCTTATCATTGTACTATTAGGATTTTGAGATAATAAACTGTGGATAACATATATATATTGTTTGTGTCAGACTGAGTGAGTGAACGTGTGCCCGAGTCCGCCACTAGACGCCTCCATACCGACCGCTCACGCCAAACGCGGGATACACCACGCAAACGCTACACTTACCTCAAGATTTTTTTGTTCATGTGTCTTTATCCAGTTTGCATAGTCAAGGCTGGTTAATTTGAAAAATTATAATTATACAGATCTCCTCTTAATCTTTGATATGCTAATGTAGGCAGTTTATGTAATTTTAGTCTTTCTGTTTATGGTAGGTCCCTCATACCTGGTAATTCTTTTGTAGCTGTTCTCTAGTGTTTTCTAAGGCTATTTGGTGTTTGATTGTATATGGGGTACCATGCTGCCATGGGCATGTCGTAGTTTAGGTGGGATCTAACCATTGTTTTACAGAGTGGCAAAACAGTTTGTTTATCCAGAAATTGGAATGTTCTTCTAATAAATTTTTTCATTTTAGTTGCCATAATGCCATATGAGTTGGTGCAAACATGCCCGGTCGTGGCCTGGGCAATGGGTAGTCACAGTCACTGGCGCCCAGTCACTCAGTATATTCGTGTTTATTACGTGTGCAGCGATTCCCGAACCTTTCGAGGCGACTTTCTCCTTTTGACCTGCAGTTTCTGCAACTGACACGGGTCCTGTGCTGTGTACATGTTTTACATTAGTAGTTGTATATCTTCTTGCCAACAAGCATCCGCTGCAACGTAACAATTTGGCACAATTTATCGACGACATCGTCCTGTGCAGAATAACTACGTAGGTCGAAGAGATTATGCAATGTTCTGCCTAATGACTGCTCCCCTTGATAGAGGTAATAGCGCGACGTGCTTTGACGGCTTGCGTGAAAGCCAATAATTCGCCGTCTCGTAGATATCGGATGCAGTACATTTCTTTGTCGCTATAGAAAATAAAATATTTAGTTATTCATATTAATATATACACAAAACCTGTCAACAGCGCCAATTGTCGGGTGACTGGCTTATGATCTGCGAGGTTATCTAGAGAGTTGGTTGAGACGTTGCTTACACCAAAATACGACCTGCGACTGCGATTACAACCTCTCCGCAATTCTCGCTTCTATAATTATAATAATTATATGCGACCGACGTTACATCCAGTCGATTCACTCCATATAGGAAAATATGGCACAGTGATGGAAAGGTATATATTTGGTCAGTGCATAAAAAGTAGATTCATTATATAATATATATAAAACGATAATGTCTACCACCACCTTTAATTTCTTGATATTACTGATATCTCCGCGACAATTGCTCTGCCAAATGCTTTTGTGTAATTAATAATATTATTAGGATGAACATTTTGTTAGTATTACTTGTATTCTATCATCCACAACATTTTTTTGTAATATGCGGCTATAAATTAATTTTATTTCTCATCCTGGACCTGGCGTCTATATAATAATAATAATATTATTATTATATTTATATTTACTTTTAATGTGGGCACTTATATTCAGGTTGATTGGGGTTGTCTCACAATTTGTGCGCTCATGTGAATAAAGAAATGCTAATAATAGTGGTGAACGATACTAAAGTAAAAAAAGTTCATTTCGAAAAAGCTCGTTTCCTAGGCTGTGTGATGTGAATGACCACATTAATCACCAGGGGGCGTTGCTCTTCGTATAACCATAAGCTATACGTCAGCAAGACCCGTGTCCTACTGGCTACTTCCTTCTTCGTGTCGCAGAGGTCGAACGTCGCACTTGAAAATTGTCGAAATAATATTTCCATGGGTAAGTGTTAGTACGAGCTATTGTTGCCTATGTGCGGTAGAGTAAGTCTACTGCCGAGGTTATTGTGTTGTAGAATCCAGGCAGCGCATGACATGGTACAACTTACGTGGGACCTTTACAATAAGGCTAGAATGAGCTGAATTCTAGTCTGTGCATTAGTCATTTCACATTACTTTCGTTTCAATTTATGGCGTCACAATCGCGGTACATGCACAATGCAATGAAGTTGTAATATTGACTTCCCGAGGTAATGGAGCATAGCTAGGCATCGGAACCCAATATTTTGGGAAGGGGTGGCATTTTTTAGTAAAGCTGTTTGATGTTTTATATCATTATGAGAATGTGAAGATCGACTGATCTTGACGGGTGCAAAATGTAGGTTTTTGAAGAGCCTCAAGACTTGAAACACATTGTGAACATCACCAATGGACTTTCAGTGTGGACAATTATCGACTCTAAGTTTAATTTAACATACTTTCGATTTATTTTCAAATCTCCTTTCCTATGTAATGTGAATGACCATATAATCACAAGGGAGCGTTATTTTTCGGATATAGCATACGCTAGATGTCACTACAAGACCCATATCATAGCAGCCTCGGTTACACAGACGCCGTGAGGTGGCAACACTTGTTATCCCTTCGTATCTGCCTGGGGAATTAATGAGCCGATGTTACCGAATAATACGGATACCATTTTTTTCTCCAAATAATACTATATTAAAAAAAATATTCAAAATTAAACTTATACTGAAACATGTCACACACAAAACAGAAATAAAAATGTTTCATGTTATTACTTAGTTTTGCTATCAAAAACCTACGTACAATATAAACATGAATTTTTATTATACACGTAAACATGTGAATTAATAAAACAAAACAGTGATGCTGTTTGGTTTGTCGATTTCGAGCAGTGACTGTACATATGCAAATCTGATTTGCCACCAGACTATCTTCTCGGTGAAGTTATGCAGGAGTGAGACTCGGTTAAGCGGGACAAGTGTCACAGTTGTCGGGGGACTGGGGCGGGACGAAGCACCTAATATATATAATTGAGGTTTTGACTGGAGGCCTCCAGAATCCACCTATGATGGATACACATAGATTTAGATAAAAACACAAAATTCTCTAAACTTTATTACAATATCAATATATATATATATATATATATATATATATATATATATATATATATATATATATATATTATCTTTGTTATTTGATTTGCTAATATATAATATTACACTTAAATAGAATAGATAAACAAATATGATTTTGTTAGTTACAATTTTATAGATGTGTTTAAGTTTTAAATAAAATGTCATAGACATATATGTTGATGTTTAAATTATGTATATATGCACGTGTGCATTTGTGTGTGCATGTGTGCTTGTTTCCGTCCGTACATTGTATGTCAAAACATAAACACGTGTGTATTTAATCAAAAAACACGTTAATTGTTTGGTAAGAATATCAAAACACAACTTTCCAATATTTTCTCTCTTATATAGCGTAGCGTTTTCGGTATGTAGTTATAATTCGGTCTGTTTGCAGATTCTTCTACCAGGAAGGTCGAGACAGTTGTTGATGAGAAGTACAAGAATGCGTTCATGCGAGGTATGCATACGCTTTGGCAGAACGCTGAATACACCGACGTGACGTTGGAGTCGGGTGATGTCCAGATTCGATGTCACCGAAACGTCCTGGCAGTCGCAAGTGATTACTTCAATGCTATGTTCCGGAGTGGAGTGGAGAAAGGCACGTCGGCCTCAGTGCAGCTGACAATGGAACCGGAGATGCTGACCACAGTTATCGACTACATTTACACCGGCGAGGTTGACCTGACCGTCGACAACGTGGAGGGATTGGTGAAGGCATGCGATGTCTTGCAGCTGAAGACTTTGACGACAGCCTGCGAGGACTTCATGATGAAACACGTCGATCAGGAAAACTGTTTCAGATTCTACCAGTTTGCCGCTACCTATCATCTGGCAAATTTGAAGCGGAATGCCAAGCGAGTAATTCTGTCGGAGTTCAAGGCTCTCGCATTTGTGGATGAGTTCAAGAAGTTGTCGTGCACAGATCTGATAGAAATAATCAAAGATGACGATGTCAACGTTGAATGCGACGATGTTGTCTTCGAGTCCGTGCTGGCATGGGCCTGCCATGACCTTCAAAACAGGAAGGCGTCCTTTGAAGCGATCCTCGAGCATGTGCGCCTGCCTTATTGTTCGCCCAACTATCTCCGACACGTTAAGGACAAAGCTGACCTGTTCACAGCTAAGTGCTTTGAATACCTTCACGAAGCAGTGGTGTTCCAGGCAGACGCGGTGCACCAACACGAGATAAGCAGTTGCCGCACGATGCCGCGGACCAACTTCAGAGGGAAGTCTCGTCTCCTGGTGGTTGGTGGACTGAACGACGTAAACGAAGAGTGCAACCACTGTCGTTACTACAGGGAAGACACAGGTTGCTGGGAGTCGCTGACGGAACTGCCAGAGTCTGTTAGGTGGTTGTACAGTGTGTCTCGCGTTGACAGAGGCCTACTAGTGACTGGCGGTTATGACAATGACAAGGCACATGACCAATGCTGGCTTTTTGACGTGGTCACAAGGAAGTGGGAGGCAATGCCACCCCTTATGTATGCTCGGTATTTTCACCGCAGTGTCTCGCTGGGCGACTGCGTCTATGTGGTAGGAGGGAAGGTTGATGACAAAGTATTTGCTTCTGTCGAGAGTCTGGACCTTAACAGACGGCAGTGGTCATGCTTGTCAGATATGTCGTTGCCGGTGCGAAGCCCCATGGTGGTCACGTACAGCAATAAAATCTTTGTCTTTGGAGGTCAAGATGTGTTGAACAATGATTTGTGTTCCACGCAGGTATTCGACACGACAAAGAACCTGTGGAGCACACGGTCAGACATGCCCGAGGTCTGCTGCCTCGGTGCCGCAGTCACGCTGAATGACTGCATTTATGTTGTGGGAGGCTTCGACCGCAGATGTCTGAAATACGACCCGGCGTCGGACACTTGGGCAAGTCTGAGTCGTCCAGTGCTGCAGCACGGCATTGCTCCAGCAGTCGTGTGGCGTGGGTCAATATTGGTGTCTGGCGGTAGAGGTGATGATAGTGAATCATCTGTTACTGAGCAGTACGACCCCGTTGCAGACTCCTGGTCTACCTGCAGTATAGCACAACTTGACGAACCGATGTATGGTCACTGCTTATTCAACATTGACCTCTACCTCTAGCAAATTGAAACCTGTCTTCACGAACTACGTCAATGGATGTCGCGGAACTTCCTGAATAATGGAAAAACATAATTTATTGTGGTTAGATAAAAAAAACAGAGAGGGCGACACCGTGGTCACTCCTATCGACAGTGTCATGAACCTCGGCGTTATCGTTGATGGGAACGTTTCCATGGATTCGAAAGCATATCAATCAGCCGGTTGCGGAACTGCTCACTCGCGCGCTCATTACTGGACACGTGCAATTCACTGCTTCACGGCCTCAACCAAAGACAGCTAAAACGACTCCAGCGATTGCAAAACACTGCTGCTAGACTTACTTGTCACGCTCTCCAGGAAATGTACTCACATCACGCCTATCCCCAAACAACTACACTGGCTACCTACCGAAAAGGGAATCATCTTCAAAATCTACAGTTTTGTGTTCGGGACAATTCATGGTGTTTCGCCTACTTACTTGCGTAACCTCGCCAAAACGTTCGACCC
>JAODUO010000118.1:322500-330000 GCA_025642075.2 Ridgeia piscesae
CATTGTGAACGGCGCCGGAGAGGTGGCAGATTGCTACTCCACCTACGCAGGTATTGTGGTCAAACAGTAACGACAGTGAGTGACTTTAACATCCACAAATACTGGTGTGTGTGGCGATAAAACGAAACAAAGTAAACTATTATTTATGTTGTAAACTCGTCGAATATTACAGTGAATAGATACACACGTTTGTTTTCAAAATAAAGTTGTTTTGGTTGTTTTTTGTTCAATGGTAGGATGCTTATTTGTTATAATAACAGTGCCAGTGATCTTCGACATGAAATTAAATGTTGTTTAAAAATCTGCAAAATGCTAGAAGTCATTACCCTTTAAGTATCAGTGGCACTGTGAAAACATTGCGGTGCTAGAAACAGCCCGTGTGCATCGATGGACCAGAATAAGGGTCACGCGTGTGGTTCGGTTCTGCCTGTAGGCGTGGTTCTCCCTTTGCCTTCAGGCTCGGCGTGGAAAGCGCGGCCCGGAGATGCTGAAGGAGGCTGCTGCCGTCATCCAGTCGCACCAGTACAAGGTCGAGCCACATATCACCAAAGTGGCATGGCTGCTACAACAGGAGCGACACGCTAAAGGCGATGGCCACGTGGCTGCGGGTACGACCGACAAGGCATCGAATCCGGTACTTGTGCTCACCGCCGTCAAAGAGACACAAGTGCCGATTTCGCCGCCACTGAAACCGCCGCCCAAATATCGAATGCCCACCGCCTTGTACTACAGCAGTGTGCAGGGTACTGGCATCGTGACACGTCATCAAGCGAAGCAGAAACGCATGTTCGAGGAGAACTACTTGAAGAAGGTGCTAGGGATCGACCAAGACGACTACATTCCCGACGCGTATAAACTTTGCAATATGATCGAGCCGGCCAATCTGCCGTCCCCGGGCGTACGCAAGGCCGGTAGCGAGGGGTCGGTTATGGCTGTGTCTTCCCACCGGAAAGCGAGAGAACTTTCCACCAGCAGAAAGCTGAAGCATGGCTCAAAGCAGTCGCATGGCAGCAATTCGTCGGCAAGAAAACAGCGCATCCACCAAAACCGCTTACTCGTTGATGTCGCCTCCTTGCTGCACACAGACGCTTCCCGTCTGCTCGGCAGAAAACACAGCACCGCCAAAGCAAAGATTTCGTCAAGCGAAGGTATCAAGTCGGACGATATTGTCGCGAGACAAAACAAGAAACAGCGAGCGCACATGTTGTCGCCTGGTATCAAGAATTCTAAACCTGACAATAAAGTCTTTAAGGTAAGTTCACAAGTTGTCGTTTATACATCACGTATGTCAATTGGTGCGCCGATTTATTTTGTCCGATAGGGCTGACACAAAATAACTACAGTTGTAATGTGTTAAGTTGATTTGTTTTGGTCTGAGTTGAAGCATTCACTTACAAAAAGTTAAAATTCTTTGTGTTATGGTATTTCACTCACGCATGTCGGTTTATGAAACACCATCGACACGTCGGTGAATTGCACGAAATTTGCGTCGAAATAAAAATACAATATACCAAAGTCACATACATTTATTTTAATGAAAATCCCAAATTATTCACCATGTATTTGTTATCCAACCGACCTAATGATAAAATGGTAACTGCCTCTCCTGATAAATCAGCACGTGCAACCAAACATTGTAATGTTTTAAGTGATTTTGAGCTACATCTGCCTAGGAGACTGTGTTTTCTTGTTTTATTATAGCCATTACAGTAATAGTAACAGCAATTGTAACGCTTCTATAAATAGCGCCTATATCTTTGAAAAATACAATATGCAATGGCTACGACACGGCACAACACGTATGCCTTTATTCCAGGTACCCCAGGCGCCGATAACGTTACCTCTTGCCCAACAGCACGGGCTAGCAACAAAACCATTAGCTGACATCACAGATATCTGGAAAAGACCACCTCTTGTGAAACAACAAGCACTAGACAAGAAACCAGAACGGTTCAGCGACACATACACCAAATGCCGTGTCCCGCCTGCCTATTGCGGCCTGAGCAAACAAAGGGACGACTTAAAGTACCGCCCGCAAACCACATCCAATATTCGCGAAGAAACCCATCACGGAAACAAGCCGACGACATCAACGAACGACACAGAGATCATTAATATTATAAGTGTGTGGATGTGGCACGCGGAAAGCCGATGTCACCAGTGGCGATGTCGAAAAAGAACGACCCGGCTGGACAGGTTGTTCAAAAGAGACACACGACAAAGGCCGCATCCTCGGATGGACAGGCCAGCGCCGCAAGGAATCCAGTATGTCCTCTGGTTGTAGAAAGGCTTGGTTGGCCACACACGCAACGACCAATCCCGCCGTGGCATAACAATGCATCGCCGCAACTGTTTCTCAGACAAGACGAATCCAGTAGCACCGACACGGAGCAGGCGTGGAGACAGCCGCCAGCGAAGAACGGATTCCGCACCGATCGTCGGGTGTTTGTCAACGAAAGCGAAACCGAGATCTGTGTATCGTTTGACACGAAGTGCTGTGTGTTGGAAGACGAATCAAGCGGCACGTCGACGTCTGACACAGACGATGGATGTAGGAGCATCGCAAAGGTGCGAAAACAAGGCAAGCCACGCAAATATAAACGACACAGCCAGACAAGCCTAGCGTGTAACTGCCGTCAGCACAGGAAGCCTAGCAATGCAGTGAAACTGGACACGAAACCTAGCAAATCGTCTGGCATCAAACTGGCGCCTGAAGGTCAAGGCGGTGTCAAACGTGGACTCTCGAAAACCATACTTAGACAAAAATCACCCGAACGCAAGCGTAACTACACTCCGACAGTCTGTGGCGTGGCTCTAGACACGGGTATAAAGACGTCACACCAAAAACAAGCCAACAACCCGACTTGTGGACAGCTCAAGCAGGTGGTCGAAACGGCTAATACATCCCGTAACAATGCACTCTCCGCTATAAGCAATGAAGTGCATCGTACAAAGAAGACTAGTAGCGACACCACAGAGTCGATCGTAGACTCGTTTGCGTCTCTAACGAAGGTCTGCCCTGTTGCGCGTCGCACCATCAAGAAACGCCGCTATACACGCTATCCCATATCAGGTCTTGTCTGCGATAACAGAAGTGACAAAACTGGCAGATGCCGAGGCCGTGCGCCACCGACCGATATGCTAAATGCGATAACACGCTTAACGCAGGTTTGCCAAGAACAGACGAAGAGCATAGATCAGCCGAGAACAAAACCGCTGAAAAAGCAACTGCACCACTTTGGCGGCGGTAAAGTGAAGAAACGAAACGACGGATTTTTGTCGTATTTCGTTCGTCCCGGAGAACGCCAGCAGCAGGAACACGTTCGATGCAATGGTGCGTCGACTTCGTGTGGTTTACAACACAAAGCCAAATCAGCCAGAACCCTGGCAGAATGGGCATCCATTTTGAAAAGAGATGGAATCACTAAAGGGAGACAAAACATTCGAAAATACGACGACATCTATTCTACATTCAAAGCGTTGTTAGCCGGCTGCAACAATAACTCCAACTGCACTATGGATGCACTAGAAAGCGACAGCGATCAGTCCACATCGCTCTTCCCTGGCGTCAAACGTAGATACAAACCACGAAAAGGCAAAAACAATGTTGCGGACACCATACTATCTAGTAAACGCAGATCCAAGAACAGCATGCGACAAAAACTCTTACCAGAATCACTTAACGCTTTCGTCAGTTTAGAAGATATCTGCCGCCATCGTTCCACGGGTGTTATCAAAGCGAAAGCGAAACCAAGCAAACGATCGACCTGTTCCTCTCTTGTTGACAGTAAAACAAAGATTACAAAGAAATGCCACGTCGATACTTTCACTGGTTCTGGCCACAGAGTTAAGAATGCAGCGCAACAATATATTCCTAAAATGGACGTAAAGCCAACTACAAAGATAAACACACCGAGGAAACAAGGTTCGCCAGAGACGGAACGAAAACAGTTGTTTCCTGGTAATGTTCGAAAAAGGAAACGCGATATTTCACAAACAAAAGACGTGAAGGCACAACCAAAAGATGACGCATTCGTCGTTCCAGAGATCACTCGAAAGGCAGTAACCGGACAGAACTCTACCCATAAATACCCGATAAAGAAGGTAACGAGCGCACATCATCAAACACAACTGAGAGAGGCATGCTCGCAAACCACACGTCGCAGCTTCATAAAGAAGATTGCCAGCACACAGCACACAAAACTGAAAGAGGCGAGTTCTCAAACCATTCGTCGCAGCCCAACGCCGTACGGCTCGCGAAGAAACTCGAAACAGAACTTGTTTGACAAAGACAGTCACGCCGGCAAGACCAACGCCAAGCCCCGTATGACCGCGTCAGCGGAAAGCAAGAGACGGGAGAGTATCCGTGACCGTAGCAAGTCTTACCGGCATTCGGTTCGACGCGGCGACCAGAAACACAGGAGGAACGCGTTCTACCGTCTGCTAGCGAGCACCAAGTACGTCTCATATGGCATCAACGCGGCCGGCAGTGCGTTCCAGCAGCTCGTCCCGGCGAAATGCCGTACCAAGCACTGCAGGAACGCCGCCGAAATCCTCGCATTATCGCCCATGGCCAGGTCACCGCCGACGAGGGCGCAGGGGACGATGGCGGCACCCGTGTCTCCTAGCAGGAGAACCCACTGCGTCGACATGAAGCGCTCGCATCGCAAGCCACCAGGCGGGGACCTGAACGGGCTGGTGTTGCCTGGCGGCGCCGGCGGCAACGTTTGCGGGGACCGGACGGCCGCTGCACAGAACAGTTGGTCGTTCTGGAGTCCGTCAGCGTCGAAGACAAACACCGCCACGGACATAACGGCAAACGTAAGTGTGCTGACATTTCGGACTTGTACTACGTGGTGGGGGCGCTGTGGTCAAGCGATCAGAGTGCTGGATTGGCATTCAGAGTAATCGGGTTTCTAATATTGGTGCCGCGGGCGTTGATTCTGTATTGGTTCGGACGTTGTATCTAAATTTGAACAATTGTTCTTCTCCCTACGTTGTCTGTCATAAGCCGTTGTCCCTTTCTGTCTGGTGTCTGTGTCTGGGGAACTAAAATACCCTCCGCATGGAAATTGAAATACCTGTCGTGAGCTGAGCGGAGATCTGACTTTCCGAACTCCCAAACCCGGAATAAATAATCATTTTCACCGTGATGATTGTGGGTAATTACCGGAAGCCAAACCAAATACCTGTGCTGCAGGTCGACCAATCGGTAAAAAGTTCAAATTTGCAAATTTGATTATCACACTCAACGGTGGTGCCCGGATAATTCAGATCCTCTCCGCATACTGAATACCTTTAATATTTACACACCGACAATACAAAATGCACCATGGACTAGGTTATCTAACATAAATCGAATCCAGCCAATACGAAATCGTTTTCGCCAGCTAATTGTCGTCAGTGCGAACTGTACGCAACCCGCCGTTCAACTAACACATTACCTCTGCTTGCCTCTACTGCTTTTCAAGAAATGTGTTTGGTTAAATTATCAAACCACAAAATGGCATGTCTTGTAGCCAGTTATTATTGTTATTATTTTTAATTTTTTGCATTCAATATTTGCATTCAATTGTAATTGTAAGTATAAATTTAAATGATATTTTAGTCCTCTTATAATGTATGTTTACTAATTAAAATTATATTTTAGTGATAATATATATATATATATATATATATATATATATATATATATATATATATATATATATATATATAATATATATATATTATATATATATATATAATATATATATAAAATATATATATACATATATATATATAATATATATATATATATATATATATATATATATATATATATTAAACAATTTTAAAGGACATTTTATAAATAATATTTTTTATTTTAACTAGTTTACACCACAATTATTGTTTAATTTTTCTTTATTTATTTATTATATAAAAAAATTTAAAGAACACATTATGTACAATGTATATCTTATATCTATATCTTATATTTATTTGCCATATTTCATTTTATTGTATATATAGATAGTCAAGTTGCCGCTCATATACTTCCTGTAGGAGACCCTGCAATGTTAATTACTGTAAACTTTTTTTAAGGAAATGTATTTTATATAGTTAGGAGAGCAAAATTAGCTTGGTTGCACCTTGTGCAACCTTGAGCATTTCCCATAATTCAAGATGGCGGTCTCGGCCATCTTGAATGTCGGCCAATGTTCGACTTTTGATCTCGATGACATAGAGGGTCGTGTAATACCTCTTTATAAGGGTTTTCCAGGATGGGGAGTCCATTTCTGGAGTATTTGTTTGGATAATGGGTTAAAGTCAAGGTCAAATCAGAGGGCAAAGGTCAAATTTGACGTAAAACCAGGAACAAATCACCTCTATAGACCGATTATATGTGAGCCATTCTACAGTAAGTTGTATATTATTGTCCCAAGATTTCATTTTCAAGAACCGCTTAATAGTCGCAAGTCCACGGGAACGACAGGCCAGTCAATGCTCAGCAAGACCGCTTGGTGGCAGGCTCTGCCCAGAAGTCTAATACACTGGTTGTGTTCAGACCGATGATCTGCTCACCCCGACACTGTAATAACTACGCTTGTGAATCTCGAGAAGGCTCTCAATAGTTTTGGGATGCACGCACATCACAGTCGACCTCCAACTGTATCAGACTGCATGCCTTGTCCAATGGAACGATCCTCTGCGCTGGACCAACGTCATACTTCACCCGGGTATGATGCACACTCTCTTGAATTTCCTCGGCTGTGTAGGAACACTGATGAAGGCATCAGGCGTGGACGTTCTCATCAGTGCAGCGTTTGCTGGCATCACCAGCATAGTCAACGGAAAGGCCTGGACCAATGCTCTACGGGCATACCGTCTCATCATGGCCGTGTTGCTGCATAATTTCTACTCGAATGGCGCCAAGACATATGAGGAGCTGATTGTCTACCTGGAGACAGCCAGAGGGCACCCGACCGGGAGGCTATGGGTGGACTGCTTTGTCAAGCCTACACTGTTGTCGCTCATGTTCCTGCGCGGAGAGCGGAACGGTGACTTCCTCCTCCAGCAGCACTGTCCAAGGCAATGCTGCCATACTTCTTCGCAGCAGGTCACCACAATTATGCCCGCTACCTGAGCTGGTATGTGCGACAGATGGAGCACCTTCCCCAGCGTGCCAAGGAGGATCTACTGGCAGGTGCGCATGTCTGTCGGCACTCGGATGGGGGACCGCAGTGCCAGCAGATCAGTTCGGAGATCAGACATATATCAAGCGAGGGAAGGGTTCTGGAGGTATGAAGGGCATTTCAACGAGCCCCGAGCAAGATGCTGTGTGGGTGAATAGTTTCAGTGTGTGCGCCCACATTGACATCGCCATAGAACATATGTACAATGAAGCTGGGGAGGAGCAGAAGCCACATGGTGAAGTAGATGGGGAGGAGAAGAATAAGCACAAGGAGGAAGGAGAGGGAAGAATGAGACTGGACGAGGCCGATCGGAAGAAGATCGCGG
>JAODUO010000118.1:340000-345000 GCA_025642075.2 Ridgeia piscesae
CAGCAAATAGTCACGTTCTAACATTATAACAATGGTCGTTGGCTCAGTAGTAGAACGCCAATCTCTAGCCACAAGATTGGCGGACCGGTCGCTCAGCTATAGTGATGGATGCCGAGTTTAGAGTTTGTTGTGATATACGTCTTGTGACGTTAAAACACCTCGACTATGATGCGAAATCTGATCAGTCACTTGTGTGCGAAGTAGTGGAATTTCGACATCGAACTGTCGACATTAAAATTCAGTTCCGATAAAAGGCAATCTTCTACAACCCAAGTTCACCCGATAAGTTTGTGCAGAAAAGATTGTTGGTGTCGTCTCTTCACAACGCCAAACCAACAGTGCCCGCGGTACACTTCACAGTCTCCGGGGTACACTTCACGACACCAAGTCAATAGTCACAGGGGTACATTTTACGTCACCAAATCAACAGTCCCCGAGGTACACTTCACGACACCAAATTAACAGAGCCCGCGGTACACTTCATGACATTAAACCAACAGTCCCCGGGGTACACTTCACGATACCAAGTCAGCTGTCACAGTGGTACACTTCACGACACCAACAGCCCCGGGATATACTCAATATAGTACACGACATCGACAGTCCCCGGAGTACACGTCACGCCATCATCCTTCCCCGGAGTACACTTCCATGACACCAATAATCCCAGCAGTACACTTCAAGACATTAACATTCCCCGGAGTACACTTCCATGACACCAATAATCCCAGGAGTACACTTCACGACATCAACCTTCCCCGGAGTACACTTCCACGACACCAGTAATCCCAGCAGTACACTTCGCGACATCAATAATCCTCGGAGTACACTTCACGACATCAATAATCCCCGGAGTACACTTACACGACACCAATAATCCCCGGAGTACACTTCACGACATCAACAGTCCCCTGGGTACACTGTCACGACACCAATTATCCCCGGAGTACACTTCCACGACATCAACAGTCCCCGGAGTATACTTCACGACATCAATAGTCCCCGGAGTACACTTCCACGACATCAACAGTCCCAGGAGTATACTTCACGACATCAACAGTCCCCGGAGTATACTTCACGACATCAATAGTCCCCGGAGTATACTTCACGACATCAACAGTCCCCGGAGTACACTTCACGACATCAATAGTCCCCGGAGTATACTTCACGACATCAACAGTCCCCGGAGTATACTTCACGACATCAATAGTCCCCGGAGTACACTTCACGACATCAACAGTCCCAGGAGTATACTTCACGACATCAATAGTCCCCGGAGTACACTTCCACGACATCAACAGTCCCCGGAGTACACTTCACGACATCAATAGTCCCCGGAGTATACTTCACGACATCAATAGTCCCCGGAGTACACTTCACGACATCAACAGTCCCCGGAGTATACTTCACGACATCAACAGTCCCCGGAGTACACTTCCACGACATCAACAGTCCCCGGAGTACACTTCCACGACATCAACAGTCCCCGGAGTACACTTCACGACATCAACAGTCCCCGGAGTATACTTCACGACAACAACAGTCCCCGGAGTACACTTCCACGACATCAACAGTCCCCGGAGTACACTTCAGACAAACAGTCCGGGTACACTTCACGACAACAACATCCCCGGAGTACACTTCCACGACATCAACAGTCCCCGGAGTATACTTCACGACAACAACAGTCCCCGGAGTACACTTACACGACATCAACAGTCCCCGGAGTACACTTCCACGACATCAACAGTCCCCGGAGTACACTTCACGACATCAACAGTCCCCGGAGTACACTTCACGAAATCTACAGTCCCCGGAGTATACTTTACGACATCTACAGTCCGCGCGACATATTCGTCGTCGTTACAGGTTCGACGTCTCTGCCTCATCTGACACCTGGACGGACGAGCTTAATCCATCACCCAGGCGCTGCTCGATACAAGGCCAACCTTTCTCTCTGTCAGCGTGTGCGAGAGCGGCGATTTTGTGGTCGTACAACTGACCACGTACGTTGTACACTTCGAGACAGAGACAGAGAAAGAGACAGAGACGGAGAGGGAGAGGGAGAGGGAGAGGGAGAGGGAGAGGGAGAGGGAAGGAGGGGAGAGGGAGAGGGAGAGGGAGAGGGAGAGGGGAGAGGGAGAGGGAGAGGGAGAGGGAGAGGGAGAGGGAGAGGGAGAGGGAGAGGGAGAGGGAGACGGAGACGGAGACGGAGACGGGGACGGGGACGGGGACGGGGACGGGGACGGAGACGGAGACGGAGACGGAGACGGAGACGGAGACGGAGACGGAGACGGAGACGGAGAGGAGACGGAGAGAGACGGAGAGAGACGGAGAGAGACGGAGAGAGACGGAGAGAGACGGAGAGAGACGGAGAGAGAGGAGAGAGACGGAGAGAGAAAGAGAGAGAGAGACAGACAGAAGACAGACAGACAGACAGACAGACAGACAGACAGACTGACAGACAGACTGACAGACAGACAGACAGGCAGGCAGAAAAGGGACAGAGACAGGGAGAGCAGGGAGAATCACAGAGAGCGAGTGAAACATGTGCATGTATTGGTTGCGTTTCTTGATAGCCTACAGAATCAATAAACGAAACATTGAAGAAGGCATAACTACACGAAAGAAGTAGTAATTCTGCCGCGCGCAGATTAATCAATCTAATTAGATCTGCCCTAAATATCCGTGACGCGACTAACCAATTCGACCGTCGCTTGAGGCGTTATCCAGCATAACTGGATGATTTTACGGTAGCATGTTTCTAATACTCTGTAGCTGGCTGAACGATCGAGATTAAAATGGGCAAGGTCCTGTGGACGAACACACGGCCAATGTAATTTCTTACACTATTTGGACGTGTACTGCAACATAGTAGGCTGGCTTAAGCGAAAAGATTCCATATGTGCGGATGCGTCATGCGGATAAAAAGACATAGACATAGACGTAGACGTAGACGTAGACGTAGACGTAGACGTAGACGTAGACGTAGACGTAGACAGAGGCAGAGGCAGAGGCAGAGGCAGAGGCAGAGGCAGAGGCAGAGGCAGAGGCAGAGGCAGAGGCAGAGGCAGAGGCAGAGGCAGAGCAGAGGCAGAGGCAGAGGCAGAGGCAGAGGCAGAGGCAGAGGCAGAGGCAGAGGCAGAGGCAGAGGCAGAGGCAGAGGCAGAGACAGAGGCAGAGGCAGAGGCAGAGGCAGAGGCAGAGGCAGAGGCAGAGGCAGAGGCAGAGGCAGAGGCAGAGACAGAGGCAGAGGCAGAGGCAGAGGCAGAGGCAGAGGCAGAGGCAGAGACAGAGACAGAGGCAGAGGCAGAGGCAGAGGCAGAGGCAGAGGCAGAGGCAGAGGCAGAGGCAGAGGCAGAGGCAGAGGCAGAGGCAGAGGCAGAGGCAGAGCAGAGACAGAGGCAGAGGCAGAGGCAGAGCAGAGGCAGAGACAGAGACAGAGACAGAGGCAGAGGCAGAGGCAGAGGCAGAGGCAGAGGCAGAGGCAGAGGCAGAGGCAGAGGCAGAGGCAGAGGCAGAGGCAGAGGCAGAGGCAGAGGCAGAGGCAGAGGCAGAGGCAGAGGCAGAGGCAGAGGCAGAGGCAGAGGCAGAGGCAGAGACAGAGACAGAGACAGAGACAGAGACAGAGACAGAGAAAAGAGACACGGAGAGTAGGGAGAGCCGTAGAGAGCGGCGAGGGCGACATATGTATGTACTGGTGACGTGGTGGAAGAAACACGACGTAATAAATCACAAACATTATGGCGTGTCTTGACAGCTTACAGAATCAATAAACGAAACATTGATGAGATAAACCATCCTTAATTGTCACATGATATTGACAGCCCTGAGCACATGCGTGAGCGCAATCATTGAATGTCCATTGGTTTTGTGTCGTGCCGGCGGCCGTGAATGAAACCTCACGCCAGGTAAGTAGCCTCGACCAAATAACAAGCAACGGTTGCCTCAGTTACACGTTTAATTGGTGGTGTTTGAGCCACCTGTTGTGCGTTTACAGTCTCATACTACACCATCTCCTTGTTCGAACAAGTATTCTGAAGCACGAATGATACGTCAGTCTCCACCATTAAAGTGTCTTTATCTGAGAACACTTACAAATACGTAAACCGGACCCAATAATAACAGATAGATCGGTTACAGTAACCGACATAGACATACGCTTTGGGGGCAGGCTGGTAGCATCTCCTGCCAGGTGTGTTGGTAGAAAAGTTGTTTGGGTTTATTTTTTATTTTATTATTATATATATATATATATATATATATATAAAATATATATAAAATATATATATATAATATATATATACAAAAATATATATACATATATACATATATATATATATATGTATTATATATATATTTATATATATATATATATTATATATATTATATATAATATATATATATATATATATTTTATATATATTTTATTATATATTATATTATATATATTTTATATTTATTTTATATATATATTATTTTTATATATATATTTTATTTTATATATATATATATATATGTGTGTTTGTTGTTTTTTTGTGTGTGTGAACTATATTTTAAAGCTTTAAGTTATTGATTAGGTTTAGTCAAATATGCAGAGAAAACATGATGTTTTAAAGTCTTAAATTATTTAACACATTTTTATTTTAAAAAAAAATTTTAATATTTTTAATTATACATATATATATATATTTATATTTATATATATATATATATATATATATATATATATATATATATAAATATATATATATATATGTATAATTAAAATACTGTATAATAAATTATTATAAAAAATGTTAAAAATAAAATATATATATATATATATATATATATATATATATAAGCTAATGTCTTGATTTATTTATTATTTCATTGTTTTTCAAATGTATGCTTTGTCATGTTTTATATACCGTTTCAATTTTATGATTGCCAAATAAATAAACTATTATTATTATGGGGTTAATTTTTTTATATATATATATATATATATATATATA